>SSNP01000015.1:2464680-2540611 GCA_006937955.1 Pachypanchax playfairii | reverse complement strand
CCCCCCCCCCCCCCCATATAGGACCAGGTTGGTTTGGTTAGTTTTTTCCTTAAAAATCAATTAAAAAAAACAAACATGTTTAAGATTATCTGATTTAAAATTTAGCTTGATGATCTGAGAAATCTGAGCAAAAACTGAAAAATCTGTAAAAAAGGGGCAAATAATTTTTCACAGCACTACATATCAGATAAAAACGTCACAGTTTTACATATTTAAACAGTTTTTTTTCTCTTTTAAAATAAAAAAAGTTTATGCTAGAACTCAAAGCAAATCAATAACCCTCCAGTGAACTAACCCAGTATTATTCTGACTGATGTCAGCTGTGATTATTCTCAAATTAATGAATAGTATTACTTATTAAACAAATTATTCCTGGTTGGTTATGAAACACATTTCAAAGATGTGTATACAGCCCTTTACCGCAGGGACTCCAATAATCCTCTCTTAGCAGTAGCAAAGGAGGATTCCAAGCAGCAGAATGACTTTACAGCCACATGAGAAATGTGAAGCATCCCTGCAACAATCTGTTAAACAGCGTTCCAAAGCTTTCGTTTTACCAATATCTCTCCAGCCTCTCTGTGGGATTGAATGTGACTCACAGATTCACTTCACAGTTCCAACACTCGCTACAACAAAAACATGCTTCAAAAGACAACATGTCTTTCATTAAACTGTCTTTACCTTTGCGAGCAGCCAACACATTTACTGAAGGATGTAAAAAGGGTAAAAAATCTTTCAGACTAAATTTTAAAAGAACAAAAAAGGGGGTGAAAGCAGCTACTGTCCAGCTGTACAATACATAGTGACAGAGAATGAAGAATAGGAAATAAAAGAGGATTATAAACCAGCCATAAAGAACGCAGTCTTTGTATATTTAGACAGACTTGATTTTGTGCATATTGCGTTAATTAGATTGCTGATGAAGAGTTAAAAATGCATGAAGAGTGAAAAAATGGACAAGGCAAGCGCTAAAAAAGGCATCGTGACAGACTACTGATTTATCTTAGGCATTTTCACACATCAGCTGTTCCTGATGAAAATGTGATGCCTCTCCTCTTTGTTCATGTACAGACTGAACTGAAGTCGCTAAGAAGAGCAGCAGTACAGCGAGGTACTTAAACACCAAAACACGTGATTTCTTATTTTCAAGTAATAAAAAACCACATTTATCAAATTTTTAAAGGAAATCGGAGGTGACAGAAGACAAAAGTTGTGCTCAAAATGTTCATTATACAGCGGCCAATTTATAAGTTCGCCGTTTTTAATAGTGGTGGAAAAATATGGTGCTCTAGAAACAGAAGTTGTACGTTACATCAGTAAAACTAACCATAATGCATTGCAAACTGATCAGACAGATCGGGTCTGCAGCTGATTCTTCAGCTTGAAATAAATGTAATTTTAAAGTGGATTATTTCCTCCTCTGCCTGAGCTGGAAGGACAAGAGAAATATTTAGGAAACTGTGAATGAAAAGAAAGTTTACAAATATTTTTTATGATCAAACCTTGAAACTCATGCTACATTAATCACAATGTAAAAACTGAGCAGTGTTTGAACAGCTGTGATGTATTGTGGTTCAACAATAATTATTATAATTCTAAATTAATAAACTGTTTTGTACAGAAATATTAAACAACCTTTTTAATTCATAACATTAAAAACATCAGTATTGTGAAAACTTATTATAAAAATACATTTTTGGTAAAAACCTATAAAATAATACAATGTATCTCCTCAAATTTAGTCACATTCAGATGTATCCTGTTTGACTTTGTTTTTGAAACACCAGACTGAACACAAGACACATGAATATGAAGAGAGCTGCATTCAAGTGGCGTTCGAAATGCTAAAACAACAGGCTGTGTCCTACATTTCGAATAAAGCCAAAGACAAAATTCTTTAAAACCTAAACAAAACTTCTTGGGAAAAAAGAAAAAAAAATATTAAATGAGGTTTATGCTTAAAATAAGAACAGATAGGCATAACTGGAAGTTTAAAAATCCACATATTTGATATATCAAGCAAGTATTGATGCGTTCATGAAACATATTAACCAACATCATCAAAAAAAGAAAATAGCTCCCCAAGTGCCTTAAACACATCTACCTGAAAGAACATTTTGTCTAATTAAATATTTGACCCTACACTTGATTAACTAAGTTAACATTAAAAACAAAGAATCCTAATTTTATCATTTTTGGTTGCTTATTATGTCAACGATGTGTCCTGTTGCTTAGAAAACACGATAATCTGCCTTCCAAAATGGCTCGCCAAGTTTAAAAATGTCTCCGGTCAAATAGACAGCAGGTTTATAAGGAGTGACTTCTCCCTGACCACAGGCTAACCTATAATTGGGGGCCTGATATTAGCCTGCCGAAAAACACAGCTTACTATTCATGTTTCAAAATAGTAAGCAGTCTGGTGGAGCTGAGCAGCACAGAGCAGAGTGAGGCTTTACGGTACACGAGCACAGTTCACTGACTCTTGTGTTAACTACTATTAAGACACGTGAATCCACTAGATGTGCTCTTGTGTTTGTACTTCAAAAGGAGGAGTTATAGTCCTCTGAAAGACTTGGTGACATGCTTGTGGTAAGATCCTCTTATTGCACTTACACAATGTCAAGAGATGAAAACAGTGTGAACGCATGTTTATACATCTGTACAGTCTCCAACAAGGCTTTTATTAACGTCGCAGCAGGAACAGAGTTTTACAATCAACTAAGTCAAACGGTTCCTTACAAACAGACACCTAAGAGCTTTGGAATAAAGATGCAATTTTAATAAAACAAAACATGTATAAAAAATAAAATGCGCTATAACCCTCAACTTGGCTGATTGTGAATTTCCACAGATACTTTGGATAGTAAAAATATGATTTAAACAAATACGTGGATGGTTTGAGATTTTCAGGAACTGAAAAGTGAGCTGCCTGACAACTGCAACAACTCCTGACATGCCCTTGGACAAGACCCTGAACACCCAGCTGCTCCAGTGGAGATTACCTGTTAAAACTGGTTACCGAGACCCTAACCCTAAAGAAAGAAAAAGGTAAAAGCACATTTTTATTGCACCCTTACACTAATATTTTAGAAAGAGTTTACATATTGAAAAGTTCATCATACAAGCGTATAAGTAAAACTAGAAGATAACTAGAGACAGAATAAATCCAGTTTGGTAGAAATCCATCCAAGTCAGCTCTCTCTGCCAGTAACATTTCCTCCAGGCAATCTGTTAGCGCTGTTAGCTCAGGTTCCCTTGAAAGGTTTTTTCTATATTAACAAAAAAATAGGTCTAATTTTTTATTTAGTTTTTTTTTTTGGCTTTTTTTTTTTTAAAGGTTAAGGGAATAGGGCAGATAGGGAGACGCTGTATGGAGCCCACTCTTCTTACCCTTCCCCCTTCCGAACAGTAGCAGATGACAATAGCTTCTAAACCAGGGCATGTCAGACATCCTGACAAAGGCAGGCTCCTCCCAAGCTCCCGAGTCCTACCACCCAAATAAACATCGCCAAAGAAGAGGGCAAAAGTCAGCGATGTGGTGCTTGGCATGCCCGGACTAGCAGCAAAACAAGCCCTTGTACTGAGGAAAAGGCATGCTGCTACAGAGACATAAAGTCAATGCTGGACAAGGAAAATCCCCTGACACACAACGAGTTCAGGCGCTTCCTGCCACATCAGGAATACAACACAAGTACTGGCACATCATTTACAAAAAAAAAAAAGAAATCAAATGATAAGCTGAGAAATCCATCTCTAAATACACTGTACAACATGAAATCCGTGCAGATCTTTACTCACATGTAGGCAGGCGAAAGGGGTGAGGACCTGGATGTCTTAAGCACTGGCACTGGGAATTTCCAGCTGACAGGAGAACCGCTTTTCCATTTCAATGGCATGTTGTTGTCACCAGAATGGTGCTACAGCAATACTAAAATCAAAGACCATTTCCATGAAAAGGTTTCCAATGCAGTCTTCCATCCCACTCTGCCCACACCATTCAAGGGGAGGGAGAGCAGCGGCGGCACCAGCAGCTACACAAATAAGCTGGTAAAGGCAGTGCGGGCTATAGTCAGGGTTGTGACTTTAGCAGCAGCACTGAGAAACCAATGGTTCGCATTTGACGCGACTACTTACCCTGCTGCATTCACAGTTCTCTCATGGTAGGAGGAGGGGGGGGGGAAAGCCCTGCCTTCCCATCACCATTTCAACCTCTCTGAGTGATCAGTAGCTTAGCAACAGTGCCACCTTGTAGAAGATGTGAGGACTACAGCCTCAAGCTTTTAATTTGAAGACAAGAGCTGTCACTGTGCTTGAGGCTGCCATACTCAGAGCTAAGTTGTGACCATTGTGATTATAGCTGCAACAACACAGAAGAATTGTGTGCACAGCATGACAAAATAAACTGAGCTTCCTGCTGCTGCAGCACATCTAAACATCTGTAAACATTCATTACACGTTATAAAAGAGCAAATCTTTTGTTGTACATGTAATAAAGCTTCTGTGTCTTTTCTTTAGAGTAAAAGAGTGAACAGATAGTCTTATTCACACTACAAACACGACTTAAGGAGCATTAGCTCTGCTGAGATTTCTATAAGGAAAATGCTTTTTAATCAACTCAGGGACATAAAGAAGTGATAACACAGTCATAAATGTCATTTTTTTAAATTATAATTTTTTTATAAAAAGGACTGATTGGCTGATATTCTTTTATAACTTAAAGCAATACTTAGGAACTTTCAGTTTAGGTTTATTTTGGCGGCGCCACTGGACAAAAGCGGTATTATTTTACGTGAACGAAGCCTGCATTTCCCATGAGCACCAGCGCGTAGCGTCGTAAAATCCAGATACCCCGTCCGCCAGCAGTTGGATTGAACTACATTACATTTCGGTTTCCAGTGGCTGAGTGAATGATGGATAGCGACGAGGTAATGTATCTAATTGTAGCTAAACAGTGTTTTATGATGATGTAGACAATAAGAAACGTCTAAATTCTGTTTGGTACCGCAACACCCCCACCCGACTCTTTAGCGACTTTCGCAGACTACTGACGAGTTTTGAGCCTTGAAACAGATAAATAAAATGTTGATTCTTGACTGTCCTTTTATCCGGTTACTCTCCCTTTTTCTTTTTTTTGTCTCCTCAGACAAAACTTTTCGTTTTTTCGGGGCTTCTGCCATGTTAGCTGCAGTTGCGCGTAACAGGTTGCATCGAGTTCCGTGTTTATGACGAATGGGGAAAGGGGAAGTGACGTATGCCGAAAAGCAGCCTATCCATTCATAGTTTTTTGTGTGGCAGGGTTCCCACCATCCTCCTCAAAGTTGTTTAGTGCCAGTGAAAGCGATACAGACCCCCTCAAGCCATGACAGAGGAGTCATTCAACTTGTTGTAAGTCGCCATATAATCACAGAAGTTATGAAACTATTTCATGAAGGTTGAAAAGTTACTTAGTGTTGGTTTAAGTTGCTACTGAAATGTGAGGTAAAATATACAGCAAGTTCAACATAGCTGAATTTTCTTTCTGTTAACCCAAAAACTCCACTGAAGAAATACTTGGTACTGTGACGTAGTTCAAATGTTACTTTATTAAATCTGACGTTCATGATCAGGCTCTCGGTGCATTTACATGAAACGGGACATCTCACACATCATTTGATGCTTCGTCTGCTCCAAAAACAAGAAGTGATCGCTCAAATTAAGTTATGCAAAATAAAATGCTTCAATATTTTTTTTTAAAGAATGAAGACATGCTAACAGGATAAACCCAAATGTTACAGTTACTGTAGATCAAATGGGGGGGGGTTGATGCAGCAAACTGTAAATCCGTGAGCTAACAGCTGGTATTTTAGCCTATCGGGATACTGTACGACTCCTTTTTAGGGCTGTAGTCAACCAAAGAAATGCTTAGTCGACCAAAGTCCTGCCCTGCGCAGTCGACTTTAAAAAAAAAAAAAAAAAAAAAGATGCAATGTCTTGCATTTTGATTGAACATTTATTAAACAATTGTCATAGAGCATTTATAAAACAACAATGAAAAAATATCAATACATAAATATATTATGTTCATTATACTATATTATCATCATCATCAAACAATTATTTGAAAATTGTTTTGTTTTTTTTAACTGCAAAGTGAGGAGCTCTGTCAGAGGTCTACAGTGACAGTCACAATCGCACACTGCAAAAGATATAACTGCTGAAACTGCTGGACATTTTGTCGATTACAGCCAAAACAAGTAGCGTTTTAACTGGATACAGCAAAACTACCTATAGTCCTAGCGCAGCCAGCCACAGGTGCAGTTCCTGAGTGTTTTACGGTGCGCTAAACTGTGGCGCTGTTACAAAACAGCCTAAATTAAAGCATTTAAAGTGGGGATAAAACATAGCCTAATTCTATTTAGAATATAGTAATATGTAACTGCTTAAAAGGAATAAATGTTGAGGAGTAAATCAATGAAAATTTCTGTATTGGTGGGAAAAAAATGCAACTAGTCGATCATTAAGAATGTCAGTCGACCGAGACGGCATCGACCGATTAGTCGACTAAATGACTAAAGTTGACAGCCCTACTCCTTTTACATCAACTGATTTTAAGTTTCTGATGGTTTAGTGTCAGCCGTGTTCAACAATCAATACTTCTGATGACATACAGAAGATGATGTTTCTATCTGGGATAACGCCAGGAAACAAAATCGTGAGTAACTGCTTCTTGCAGGCAATTTAAAATCTAAACTCTGAACTCATAACAGGAGGAGGTTCTGAGTTCAACCTCTGTTACCATGGCGATCTAGCAGAGCCTACTTCAGGATAATGAAAACTCTCACTTTCAGCTCAACATGGTTGGCTAAGCTGTTACTCTGTAGTACAGCCCCTAGCTTAAGGTTCAATCAAGGGTTGCCAAGACGATAGATGCAGGTAAACAGAACTAGGTTTCTGATACTCAAAATCCCAAATTAAAACTGAAGGCTTCCGAAAGCCACAGATCTTGCTTTACAGAAGCTCTAAAAACAAGGTAAATAAAACCTTAAATCAATCAAAACATCTCATTCTTTATCAAAAACAGCCAAAACTTTAGAAGGTGTGAAAAAAAATGAAGCAGACTATAACTTAGTACCTAAAAAAACTCTGATCGAAAAGCAATAACTTCAAATAAAAAGAGCAGACGGTTAAATCATTAGTTTTTTACATCTGTAAAGGAAGTTTGACCCACTCGTCTTTACAACAACATATCAGTTCTTTAGAGTTCGTCATTATTTGTTAACGTACAGTTGAGTCTATATTTAAATTGGTCATTTCAAGATCATAACCATGATTTACTTTTTCGGTCAAACTGTAGTCATTTATTGATGAACTTTAGGTTGTCTGATTTTATGACCCAATTTGGGCCAAGTTTCACCTCGCAGTCACATGGTCTCATGTTTTACTCTGGAAAACTTTCGCAAGCAAGGAAGCTCATGAATGGTCTAATAGTTTCAAGCTACCAGGTTCTGTGGCTGCAAAACAAATACAATTCATCACCCCGTGATAGAAAATAGAAATGAATCATGATGTCGTATTTATATTACAATATGGCATGTTTCTTTGTCTTGCAAAGATCATGGACAGTGTGATATCACAGCAGGTACACACACAAAAAAACAATTAACTCAAGCAACATGTAACGTGCGTAATGTTGCTCCTACCTTGAGGCACTAAAGGTTCTTATTAATGATGTGTTTGTATGAATCTCTGGAGTTTGTAGACATTTTTGGAGGGAGGCATAGTTTCCTAAAGCTATTTTAGGAAGTTGATAAGAGCAACTTGAGGCAGCCTTGAGAAAATCAAGTAATTTTCTGCCATATACTAGCTGTCGAATATTTCATAAGGATGCCTTGAAACCTTCCTACAGTTTACTGATGGTTATTTTATAACAACTGTTGTTGGAAGGAGGCTGTAGGACACCTTGATGTGAAACCCACAGCTGTCTCAGGTTGGTGGTAGGAAGATGCAATGACTTTCGGCAAATTTTTTCAGGGTGTATAAAGTGGTGATAGTTCAATAACGCCAAAATCTGTGTGTTGATCATCACATCTGCTCGAGCACATGAAATGCTTCTAATGTGCAAGACAGTATTTTATTGTGATCTACTTGATCAAAATATTCCATAAACACGGTGCAGACATTCACTCGAGGACCCTACAAAAAGGTTTTCATGGCAATTTTGTAGAAAATCTTGAACAAGACCATTGACCTGATCACAAACTTACAAACCAGCTACAAACACTGGAGTCTTATAAGTCTGTCTTAAGGCAGATGGCCAGGAAATGGTCCAAGAACCATTATAGGGTTTGCAGCATTTGTACGGGTCATTGTCACTGTAGCTTTAGCACTAGCTCTCAGTCCTGGTGTGTGTGTGTGTGTGTGTGTGGGCTTGTATTTCTGACCTCCTGAGGACCAGTTTCCTGACTTTTACTATCTTTCTGGGGTCTGAGGGTTATTGTGGGGACCGAGGGTTCTTGTGGGGACCGAACCCTGGTCCCCATGAGGGGGACTCCCCTTTTTAGGGTTAGGGGTTAGGTTTATAGGTATGGTGTGAATAGAGTTTTAGTTAGTCTTAGGGTTAGTTATAGATCAGTAATGGTTAAAGTTAGTAAAAGGGTTTGGGTTAGGTATAAATCTAGTTACTAAAATCAATGGAAGTCAATGGACGGTCCCCATAAGGATAACAAAACAAACTTGTGTGTGTGTGTGTGTGTGTGTGTGTGTGTGAGTGCAGCATTACACCATTACTTTTCCCTCTCAGCATAATCAGGGATTACCTAATTCCCAACTTTGATGCCAGACCTTGTCGAGTCCTCATATAATGTAGGACTGGTTTAACACCTGTTTTCTGTTAGATGCAGCTTTGTTTAATGTTGTTTTTAACTCATGAAATGTTCCCAAAGACACATCATGGAGTCTGTTAACTGCCCCTGATGGATGTTGTGAGCTAAACTAAACTTAAAGAAGTGTTTTTATTATTATTAAAAATATAAATAAAAAAATAGTTATATGAATGCATAAATACAGTGAACTAAGACATGAGAAAAAAAAAAAAAGATTTGTTCTACATTACCTGTCATGAAGTCCAATGGGCATCGTCTCCCCTCGATGTGCAGGGTGCTCCATACCCTCACCAAAACCACACCTGAGGAAAAACACAAGCAAAGTTTTCAGCAGTATAATAAAGCCTAAATAACTAATAAAGAAGGCTGCATACTGTTGAGCACGGTTATGGTTTAGTAACAACAGCTCTTTTTATTGATAAATCAATACTATCATACTCTGTTTATCAAACACATAAAAGTGCAAACAGCAAAGAAAACACGTGTGTAAATACTGATGAGCTCGACAGTTACTTTTGGATCAAAATAATTCAAAAGTTTAATAAACATAATTAATTTTTCAGAGAACAAACCATCCTTCACTTGGTCACCTGCTGCAAGTCATTTTTTTAATATTATGGTTGTTTAAAAATAACTATGTGGAGCGTGAAGCTGTGTCATCTTTGGAGTTTCATTTTTAGTCAGCTAAAAAATAAAAAGGGAACAAATTATATCTCCAGTTACAGCAGCCTCTCACAAAGAGATCCAACTAAAAAGAGCATCTGTTCAAAGTTGTCTAATCTGTACTGGAACAGACCTGGTTAACCCTTTGAATTTAGATTGAATTAATGACACTATGCATGAGTAAAGTTAAAAAGCACAGCTGTAAAAATGGTCAGGTACCAGAAGATAGTTCAAAAGAAAAGCTTTGCAAGACCTGAAGCTTTAACTCAAGGTTAATTTTAAATATTTCCAGACAGTCTGGCTTATTGGAAACAAACAACTTTTACACAGCAATGACATGTTTTTCAAAAAGGTCGCTTTCCAGCTGTCAGTTCAATTTTGTATGTACATTTTTTTCTTTTTGCTAAACTGTTCGATTCAAGCTGTCATGAACGATTTAATTAATATTTTAGAAAACAATAGCAGCTGGAATGACTTCACTCTGTTTACTGAGCTCTCAACCAGGAGCCCTTTTAAAAACTTTAAAAGTCTGGCAACGGCTTGTCTTAAAGAAAAACCCCGCTTCTGCTTTTGTTTGCTAGCTGATCTAAAGGACTGAATGTCGGCGAAAACAACCTTTATTATTTGACAACACTGTCAAGTCGAAGCATTGCTGATTTTCTGGCCATATTGGCTCCACAATGTCGGTACATTCTCCAGTGGGAATAAGGCGAATCAGCTAACTAGCTTTAGCTAACTCTAACGTTAACATTAGATAGCTAAAAATAACTTTTAAAAGCTTGACTATATGGAATCGGTTACACATAACTACAACCGGTTAGCTGTGATTTTCTAAACAGTCAAGACCGTAAAAATCGCCGTGTAAATGTGACATATTTGGTTTAGTTATAGTTGCTGTTAGTTGATTGATATGCAGCCACCAACAGGCATCTGTTGGTTACATATAACAATTGTTTAATTTAATATGTAGTATTCGATTTCCAACCACTATACGTGTCTTTAATATACTCTGCAAACTTTTAAATAACATATACACTCCATACCTTACAAAACGAGATGTTACTAGCGTCCTTGTTTTTCTTCCAAGCCCTCAAATCCACTTACACTAAAGAAGCCGCCTTCCAGCTTCCTTTTATCCAATGCTTGTATCGCTTACTGGGACACCAGGAACAACAGAACTTTCCATTGGTGGAAAACTATGGCAATCTTCTATTATAGGCTAAAAACTTCCGTTACTAAATAAAGTGGTTTAAGACGCGTTGTAGCGCGTGGAGGTTGAACGGCATGTTCTCCTATAACATTCATATGAACCATTAACAACTTGTTCACATATAAATGTTCGTTTTTCACAAGAAAAACAAGAATGAGAACATTGAAATTAATGTATTAAATATTCGTATTTTTCTTTGTTTTATCAGAATAAAACACTGAGATAAAGTTCTTGGGGAGACCTAGTGGGGGAAACTCTCACTTGTCTGATTCCATGGGATAACTAGAGGGACATAAACGTCTTATTTACCAGAATAATTGTGGAATATTTTTCTGACAGAAATGTATATGTAATGCTATTTAGGTTTGAATGTGTAAAAGCTGAAATAAATCATTAACATTCAATATTTTGGGCAGAGTTCAAGGTGCTGAGTAAATAATAAAACAAGCTTCTCATTTGTGAAATAAAATTTTTGGGGGGCTTTTTCTTCTTTCTGAACTGCACCTGCTACTGTTAAACTATATAGTCCTTCATTTCTTTTAATCTGTGAGAAATGCTGTGTGAATCAGTTTGAATGATAATCACAGTATTTCAGATTGAAGGATTTTTGCTAAACTTGTTACTTTTTGCCATTTGTTATGATTTGTTATAATAATAACCACAGAAATGAGAGACATGTTCACAAGAAAGAGCAGCTAATGGACATTTCTATAGCTCAAATAATAGTCAAATTGAGACCCCAAATCCCTGATGAGTTAAAAAGAAGAAAATGTGGATGCGGAGCAGGAGCAAAGTGAAGAGAAAGAAAGGTCAAGTTTAAACCATGACGAAACACTAAGTTACGATAACATTTAATTTTCCTCCGAGTATTAATAAAGTCTGATTGACTTGAAATTAATTATCAGGAAGAATCAAAGGAAGAAACAGTTAATAACAACAATAGTAGTAAAAATACACACATGGAGATTAAAGACAGGTGAGTGAAGAAATGTGATCAGTGTGGCTTTTAGCAGTGTAAATCTACAGAAGTATAACAAAAAGAATAGCTCACAAGCAAAGCCTAATTATATGATTGAAATCAGAAATGAAAATTTTAAGCCTTAATAGTAAAAAGTATACATAAAACCAAACCAGTATTGTGCAAAAGTTTTAGGCAGTGGAAAAGAAAATGAAATCAATATTGCGTGAGTACCTATAACTTTAAAACAGCATCAATTCTTCATGCGCAGCAGTTTGTGAAGAAACTCAGTTACTAACTTGGAGACATATCTACAAAAATTCCATCTCTTCATGTTAATATAATCTATTATGTTGAGGGTTGCAAGAAGGATAAATCACCATGATTGTTTCACACTACCGTTTTTCAGTTAACTAACAGCATCTTGCTAAAGCAGAGTTACAGCAATATTTACATTTGTCTCATCAGAACAGCTGGATCCGAGAAAATCCCCAACTTTGTGCAACCAACACGGTTTAGAAGGAAACTGATGTTCACAGTACAAAATGATGTGATTCACTTGTTTAAAATTGATAAAAAAAGAGTTCCAGTTAATATTTGTAAAATCATCTTATTATAAAGCATGATGTTGTCATACCTGCTTAAAACTTTTGCACAGTATTGTATCCACGTTTGTACGTTGTTTTTCCATATATCCATTAGGAGGCAGTAGAGTAATAAATAATACAATAATGAAATCAAAGAAGAAGAGCATCCGCGCCCCGCCCTTTGACCCACCCGTTCACTGTCTATGGACTCATCTCGTTAGAATGTATTTTTGCAGTTACTGGTTTGTTTATGACGCGGTTCATTGGCACCGTTAGCTTAACAGTTGACCGGGAATCCACTGTTCCAAAAGGCGATTAATATAATCAGATTTTTGCAGAGAACGAGACAGATTCAACAGAAAAATAAGACTGTTAGTTATTAACAACCAGATTTATCATTAGTTAGCCTGGCTGCTGGTTAGCATTGTGACGTTATGGCTTAACGTTTACCGAGAAAGTCGTTGTTTTTCGATTCCTGTGCTAAATCTATATGGTGAATTCTGACAAGGCAGCGTGTAGCGAGATCTGTGCATATGTAAAACACTTAGAAGAATCGCAGGTTAGGGTTGCCTGTCTAAGTTGGACTAGCTGGTGAGCTAAACTGACGTTAGCATGGCGTCAGATACAAGTGACGCTGAAGAATTTTATGATGCTCCAGAGGACGTTAATTTTACTCCATCTCCAAAAGTGTAAGGATACATGTTTTTATATATATAAATGTGTGTGTGTGTGTATACTTCTTTCCCAAACGGGGATGTTTAAATGCATTAAGTTAGTTTTTATCTGTCAAACGACTGTTAAATGTCAGTTCTGACCCATCATTTTGAGTCACATGATGTTTTCGAACAGGTTTCTTTACAGATTGTTGTTTATTTGTAAAATAATGTTAATTTTGAAACTAAAAAGGATATGTCGGGGTGAATCTGAAGACACTCAATAAAAGAAGAAAAAAAATGGTGTTAAGAGTATTGTTCATGCTAACATGACCTTTGTTCGAATATATTTACCAAACAACAGTCAGCATGACACCGCCTAAGCAGCCATATATTCAGAAACTTTAGAACGATAACTGTGTCCTGTTTCGTTGCATTTAACTTTAGTTTAACAGCAACTTTTTATTTTATCAGGTCACCTGTGAAGTTTGTCATTCCTTCACCTCAGGTATGTTTATTTAAGCTCAAGCTCTGTTGACATAAGGTTGTACACACACAGTTGTGGTATAAAAAAAAACGTGTGCCCCGTTATTCCAGTTCTCACCTTTTTTGTTTCAGGACTTAATGAAAATGATCTGCTCTAATATTAGGCATGAAAAACCCCCGTTGCACAGCAACACAGAGCATTTTGTATTTGTAATTGTTTTATTCATACGAACTAGATCACAGTACAATAGCAGAAAATGTAGTAAATTCTTACTGCATCCATTTGAATTAAGAGCATAAGGAAAAAGCCACATACTGAAAATCAAACGTACTCAATTCACTGATCATCAACAGGTGTGACCACCTTTATAAAAGGAAGAATTTAGGCAGGATAGAACATTCGGGCATGTATAACAAAGTGAAATCAGCACAGACACCTCAGACCAACTGTCAGCACGGTGGGGAGGACTAATGATTTAAACCTGTTTTGCGGCCACAGGACCTGGGCTCCTTGGAGACATTGAATTAACATTGAGCTCCTCTATGTATTTACGACTCAAATGTGAGGAAAACGTTTGACGTTCACGTGTCATTAAGATGATGTGGCAGGAGTTTAGAAGAGCTGTGCTTAAACAGATGTTGCATGCAAAGCTGTTGAGAAGAGTGGGCCAAAATTCCTGCATAATGATGCGACAAACTGGTAATGTCACGCAGGTGATGGAATACTTCATGTTATTACTTGTAAAGGTGGTTCAGCAAGTGGTTGAATCATGGTGTGTACTTAGTTTTTCCAAATTGTTTTCTGTTGTTGTCTTTTGTCCTAGTTTCGGTCACATAACGACACATTTGTGTTTATTCAGGTTGTTTTGAAACCTGATAAGAACTAGATCATTTTAAATGTTACTTTCTGATACATAAAACTTCAGACTTTAAATGGCATGTGTTAAACTTGACTGTCCCTTCATTTAATACCTTACTAGTGACATTAACTTATGGAGATGGTTTTTAAAAAACGGACTGTCAAAAATAAACAGTCAAGTTAAAAGTTAGCAGGAGAAGAACACTGGTGACATTTTTACAGATTTTTTTTTCAATCTCTTGTATGTAATTTGCTGCACTTCTGAATCTATTTGTATTTTTGTAAGCAGATACCACAGAGTTCAGTAAATGCTGTGCAGGAGGTGAGGTGTGCCACACCTGAGACTCAGCAAGATGATTCTCTGCAGGTGAGGTTTTCTAACAATAAGTAAAACCTGAAACGACAGACATCTTTTTGTTAGAGTCTCAGTGAACAACCTGAACTTTTTTTCTTCATAGATCATTGATAGCATCATTGAGGAGAGTCAGAAGGGAAGCGTTGGGGATGTTGGTGAGGTGGTTCCGTTGTTAGATAAGCTCCATGTTGATGTAAGTGCAGAGCCATCGGAAGACCAGAATGCTGAGGTGGTTCCTCTGCAGGAACCAGTTCCAGCTGTTGAACCTGAACTCATCGAGGGGTCGTCGGAACAAGACAAGAGCGTAGCAGCAAACGGAGAATGCTCTTCATCTGATCCCGAGCCCTCAGATATCCCAGGACCATCAGCTGCGTTACAAGAATGTGTGCAGCCTCCAGATATCACCAGCACGATAGGACAGAGTCAGAGTCATGCTGCTGGGTCTGCAGAGGGCGAAAAGGAGCAGAGACCTGCAGACATCTTGGAACAGGTTCCTCTAACAGACAGGCCGGCTGACACAGACTCCCCGGGGCCGACAAAACCCCCACGACAATTCACAGTAGAACCAGACATTGTAGCCAGCACAAAGAAGCCTCCTCCCTCTCGCCCACCCCCTCCTAGTGGAGGTCCCCCACCCAGACCCCCTCCACCCTCTAGGAACACCTTCCCTTTCAAGAAGTCACAGGAGAGTCTGAGGCCAAGTGGACTGGAAGGTGAGAGAAATTTCATTGTAAGAATAAGAATCCAAAAAACGCATCATATTGCGAAGAGCACAGACTTTCAGAGTAAAAGCAGTTTTCTGAATGTAAGTCCACAAGTTTAACTTTTAGTTTGCTTGAAGAAGAATTTACAGACAAACCCGTAGTTACAAATTTGAATAAAAGTACATGTTCAAAATAGCAATTAATTTGATATTGCTGATTTGTCCTAGAAACCCCTCCACATATATATTATTTATTTAAATACTAAAATAAACCTAATTTCTGTTGCAATAAGTACTATCAGTACTATCATCACATGATGTCAGGACGGGGTTTTCTCCATGTTCAAGACTTTAATAGCATGTAGACAAATCCATAAGACTGGACACATCCAGACAGGAAGAAGCCCACCTTTTGTGTTTTCTTGTCTGCTGTCTGTAGTGAGTTCAGTCAGCTGTGATGCTCTGGATGCTTCTGGCCTGGTGTCTCCGTGCAGCACAGTAAGGAATCTAACTAAAGACCTCCAGCATTCCTTGGATCTGGCCAGTGCCACCAGCGGGGACAAGGTGGTGACGGCACAGGTCAGTAAGGCTGTGGACCTGGTCGCTTTTTAATACTCACACAAAACCATTTAAAAATCAGCTGTGAGCTACAGATTAGCAAATCTAACTGAACTATTTGTTGTGCTTTTTTTTTTTTTTTATTTACTAAGGAACAGGAGGATGAACAGGCTTCATCTCAGGGTGGAGGAAACACTCCAGGTCCTCAGCGCCCACGTTCCAACTCTGGCAGAGAACTAACAGATGAAGTAAGTCTTTATGTGCTGTTGATTCCTGCTTAACAGCATTTAATTTGAGCTAGTTGGGGTCAAAGGTCAACAATTTTACTTGTCAGTGGAGTCTCACATGTATTGGACTTGTTGGATTCAGTTAAAATGAAGTATGAAATTATAAATCCAAAATAATTTTTTTCCTGATTTGAAGGATAATACAATAACCTAGATAATATTTCTGTCTTTGGTCATTTAAACCTCCAACAGCGAATAGCTAAACATTAAAACTTCATTTAATTTCAACAGCTTTAAAATATTTCTATTAATTTTATAAAGAACATACTCTCTGTTTTGTACACTGCATTAATAAGGATCCCTCGATGTCCAATGAAATGAAATGCAGCGTGATGCAGAAAGAATTCTTCCATTTAAAATAAATTAAGCTTAAAGACTGTAAAGGGAATTCTGCTATTTTCTTCTAACCAAGTCAAGTAATGTGACTAGCATTCAAATTGCGTTTCAAGAGTTTTCTGTTTCAGGATTTTATGGGCGGGTCCTTCAGGATAACCCCGCCCCCTGCTGCTCTCGTCATATAAAACCGTACAGTGCGGTAGCTTCAGTGGTTTTCCCGCTCCTTCATCCGAGGGATGACCGTCTGAAAAAGCTTTGGGTCGATTTTGTGCAGAGGAGCCACACAGTAGACAGTAACTAAACCAGCATGATAGGTAGGAGCTACTTCTGCCACCTGCTGCCTTCATATGCTAAACAAAGCTCAGAATGGCGTAGCAGCACATTCCGCTCCTTCACTGATCAACAAGTCTGAAGCATTGCGGTTGTGTGGAAATATTTCATCTCCTCAAAAAGCAGCGATGCGCAGTTTTACATGTGGGTAGAACCTCAAACTTAACGAACCAGCCGGAACTCAGAAACGGAGGAAATGCAGTGATGTGGGGAAGAGAAGGAGGTGCTGCTAGAGGATGAGACAGACAGGTTTCAGCGCCTGCAGCGGACACGCCCCCAGCGTCTCAGAGCAGAGAAAACTGATCCTTTTTTCATTATTTTGTAACCAAATTTCATATGCTTCGCAGTGTTTTTAATCATTCAAATTTGGCTGGATGACAAATAACTAATATTCCTGTGCAGTGACAAACTCAGAACACACATTTGTTGTTACTTTACACGGGCTTTAAATTCTTCCATTTAAAATAAATAAATAAAAATCCAGGATCAAATCCAATCCCGGTTGGAAAATCTTTTTTTCAAAATAAGTTGCCAGGAAGCGATTCGGCTTCAGTATTAATCAGATTGTTGTGACTGATGTTACATCTGCTTCATGGGGGAGGTGAGTGGCTGTTACCATGGTGACAGACTCCAAGCTTCACTCTCCTGTTTCTCTTGAATGCAAAACCTGGTTCCCTAAATTTAGGGTTTAACTTCCTCTTGAGTTTTTAATGTGACCCACCAACAAGTCACGAATAATAATACATCAATCTAATGAATATCAATTTACTCATTTATTCTATTTCTAAATTCCCTGCAGTCATATTTATTAGTCAGACTTCTAAAGAGTTACAAAAAACATCATCTTGGCTCAAACTGTGACCTGATGATGTAACACGAGGGGTTTTTACCCGTCACCACTGCGCTGTAGCTACAAACAGAAACAGCTGCTGTGGTTTCTGTTTGAGTGACGCTTCATCACACTGACCTCATGTTTGACAAGCTACAGTTGGTTTCCATGGTTACAAACCTCAAAGCAGCGACAGTAGATCAGCTGCATGTTTCTATTACATAACATGATCCTAATTGTGTGCAAACGTTAAACAGGAAATACTGGCCAGTGTGATGATCAAGAATTTAGACACTGGGGAAGAGATTCCTCTGATTCAGGCGGAGGAGAAGCTTCCTGCCGGGATCAACCCACTCACTCTGCACATCATGAGGAGGACCAAGGAGTACATCACGTAAGCAGAGGGTATTTGTATGGTTACATTTAATTAAGACGTAGAAGTAAAAATGATTCCAGATCTATAATTTGAGCCTCAAATCCAAATGCATCATGTGATTTGTATTTATTTTCCTTCCTCTCAGGAATGATGCAGCACAGTCAGACGATGACGACAAGTCTCAAGTTCAGCTCACAGACACAGATGGTGGAAAACTGAAGCAGAGAACGTAATAGTTTTGTTCTTCCTTCTTGTTTCCAAACGACTTGCTTCTGTTTTTAAATTGAAGAATTCTCATCTCCTGTTTTCAAGCAGAACCCAGTTTAAAAAGTTCCTGGGCAAATCTGTGAAAAAAGCCAAACATCTGGCTGAGGAGTACGGAGAGAAGGCAGTCAACAAGGTGAAAAGTGTTCGCGATGAAGGTATTTAAAAAAAATCACTTTCATAGAAGAACTTTTAAACATCACAAGGATTTCAAAAACTAGGATTTTATAGAAGACGTCGTATTATTTGAAAAGATTTTGCATGTTGAATATTATTCCTCCTGAAGATCGTCTCAATTGTTTGTTTTTTTCCATGTTTGTGTCGCTTTTTAGTGTTTCACACGGATCAGGATGATCCTTCATCGAGTGACGATGAGGGCATGCCTTACACCCGACCCGTCAAGTTCAAGGCGGCCCACAGCTTCAAGGGTCCGTTTGACTTTGATCAGATCAAGGTTGTGCAGGACCTGAGTGGCGAGCACACGGTAACGTGATCCGAATCCCGTAGGATTTATTTCCATGTGACTGATGCTGAATAATGAGTGTTGCTTTTTTTTTCTCCAGGGGGCCGTTTGGACGATGAAGTTCTCTCACTGCGGGAGGCTGCTGGCGACGGCCGGCCAGGATAATGTTGTTCGCATCTGGGTGCTGAAAACTGCATTTGATTACTTCAATAACATGAGAATAAAGTACAACACCGAAGGTTTGCTCATGAGTAACTTGGATTTTGAACCGCGTGACGACTGAGAGTGAAATAACACGTTGGTGTGTTTTGGCTTCTTCAGGTCGAGTTTCACCGTCTCCTTCTCAGGAAAGTTTATGTTCCTCTAAATCAGATACTGATCCAGGGGTAAGTGGACAAACATCTCAATAAAAACATCTAATTTGTTTACTGATTTCAGATTTATTTACACCCCCATCCACGCACAAAACAAGATCAACAGAGTCTACATCTGATTATATTTTAGGTGAGCTGTGTTCCAGAGGACCCAGACACTGAAGACAGAAACGCTCCTTTCCGTCAAGTCCCCTTCTGCAAGTATAAGGGTCACACCGCAGATCTGCTGGACTTGTCCTGGTCCAAGGTGATCATTTAGCTTCCCAGCTCTTTACATGATTAGATCCTGTTTTATTCTAGTTGTTTAACCCATTGTTTTTGTTTCTCTAGAACTTTTTCCTGCTCTCTTCTTCTATGGATAAAACGGTCAGATTATGGCACATATCCAGGAGAGAGTGTCTCTGCTGCTTTCAGCACATTGATTTTGTCACAGCCATTGCGTTCCACCCCAGAGTAAGTCCAGTCACCTTGGGTTTGTCTCTGACAAACAAACATCTCCTGTTTGTCTGTTTTATACAAGAGGTATTTTTCCTCTTTTTTTCAGGATGACAGATACTTTTTAAGCGGCTCTCTGGACGGGAAACTACGGCTTTGGAACATTCCAGACAAAAAGGTTGCGCTTTGGAACGAGGTGGACGGTCAGACTCGACTCATCACCGCGGCCAACTTTTGTCAAAACGGGAAGTACGCAGTTATTGGCACCTATGATGGCCGCTGCATCTTTTATGACACTGAGGTATCCTGGTGCTTGAATTCATTCTGCTGTCACAGTCTCAAAAATGTAACCATTAAATCTAGAATAAGAATATATATATTTTTTATAACATTTATTAGCGTCTGAAATACCACACACAAATTCACGTGAGATCTACCAGAGGCAGGAACAAAGTTGGACGTAAAATTACTGGTATTGAACCTCTGCCTGGTGAAAATAAGGTGATAATTCTTCCTCCAATTTAGTCACATTTGCAGAAGTTTGATTTTTTTTTTCTTTTAAATGTTAAAAACAACTCTGTCTATGTAGATTTTGGTGACTTCAAATGATTCTCGCATTCGCCTTTATGACCTGAGGGATTTGTCTCTGTCCATGAAGTATAAAGGTTACGTGAACAGCAGCAGCCAGATCAAAGCCAGTTTCAGGTGAGGAAGGTTTCTCAAAAAGTGACGGACGCAAATAGTTTATAAACGTTTCTCTTACTAGTATTTTTACTAGTAAGGGGAAAAAAAAAACTTTTGATACATGTTAAACAATCTGGTTTAATTCTCATTACAGCCATGACTATTCCTTCATCGTCAGTGGCTCAGAGGATAAATACATATACATCTGGAGCACTTACCATGATTTAAGTAAATTCACATCTGTACGACGGGACCGCAATGATTTCTGGGAAGGGATCAAAGGTATTTGTTTGCTAAACGGTGTGTAAGGTTACAGTCTGCTGGGATTAAACCATTAGTGCCTAAACCTTGTTTGTTTTCCAGCACACAACGCGGTGGTCACCTCCGCCATATTTGCGCCCCATCCGGGTCTTATTGTTCCACAGGAAACAGGAACAGAGAAACCAGAAGCGGATCGTAAGAGCCTGGATTCCACAGACTCTGAAACGATTCCGTCAGGTACAAACTCTTCAGCTAGTTTACAGGCGGATTGAAACCAACATTTTTAATTGCGCTGTCTTTTTTTTTTTTCTTTCTATCAGGTGCTCTAAAAACGGATCACACAGAGGTTCTTCTCTCCGCTGACTTCACTGGAGCAATCAAAGTTTTTATTAATGTAAAAAAGTATTGAGCACTTTAGTGGGTCGTCTGTTCTTCACCTGCCTGTTAGAGATTAGTCCTAAAGATGGAGGACGACCTCTCAGGAGTCTAATTCAGAACGGTTATAAAGGAAGAAATGGACTGAACACAGTACATGAAACAAGGTTCCGTGTCATAGTTCTTCTATTTTTTATCTTTCCTACCAGACAAATGTGAACGGTTCAGTAAGTGGAGATCTGGAGCTGCCAAACGAGCGGCTGGAGCAGAAACCCATTCTGTTCTATTCAGATATGTTGATGTAGAGACTCATACAGATTTACAACAGTACGAGCACCTTCCTGGTTATTTTCTTGGTTTGGCTTTCACATTTTAGAAATATATTGTGAGAAACAAGCCTAAAGATTTTAAGATTTGTGACTTTTTGTCTCCGTTCCAGTCAGTGAAGCCTGCGTTTCTAAATCCAGCTTTCCGCTAACATATCAAACATTTCTGTACACCTGCAGTACAAGAGGTCTTTATGTAGATACTAATGATCAAGGCTGGTGTCTTAAATCCTTTTTCCTAAATTCTTTGTTCAACTAAAGCACATTTTATGATGAGGTTGTAAATCTGTAACATTTCAAACGTCCTGCTTTTTGTAAACGATGTACTTTCCTCAATAAAAATGATCACAAATGCTGGTTGTTTTTGTTTTTCAGCCAAACAAAGACGTGCGTCTTTCACACAGACATTCATCACCGAAGACGATTTATTTAGTGTCGGATTTTTGCCGCTTCATTTCGGATTATTTTAAAAACAAACCCTAAAAACAAAAAAATATATATAAGTAGTTACAGTGTTCAAACTTCACAATAGAAAAGAGTGCTGAATCCTGCGGACAGAGAACAATATGTTTAACGAGGGCTGCTGAAGGAAGTTCATTGTGTCTCAAGGACGTCAGAGCAGCACAACATGTGACAAGGTCCAGATTTCAGTCAGCGTTTGCTCTTCTTTGCCTTCTTGTGGGAGCGATGCGGCGACCGTGACCTGGATTTATTGGCCTTCTGGTTTGGAGATGGTGACCGTGAGCGTTTGGATCGTTTTGGTGACTTTTTTCTGCTAAATGGGCAGAAAATTAAACCAATTTAACTCCAGTAAATCTGAGCACAATGAACTTTGACATGCCACACTTGCCTTGAAGGAGAAATGCTCCTTGATTTATGAGGCTGGTCTCCAGGATCGCTGCTCCGCCTCGTGTCGCTGTCCTTCCTTTTGTTTCTCTCTTTGTTCCGCCTTTCATCCTTTGTCCTGTCTTTAGATTTGGATCCTTCATTCTTTTCCTCGTGTTTTTCAAACTCCTACAACAGATAATGTAAAACATTTCCCTGATGTCAGTCAGATGTTGGGATTGACGGCAGTTTATCCACAAAGAAATATATCAGAATAGTATAGTGCCCCAATGGCACGCAGCTGATTGTGTAATGCAAGTTAAATGTACATAAACACACTGATGCAGCACTGACACGTCTGTTAGCAATGTTTTAATTACCAAGAGAAAGTAAAAACATTTATCACTAGTTGCAATAAGTAGACTAAAACTAGACTAGAAGACTAAAAAACACCTAGAATTTAAAGTTGAAACAGTGAGCGCCACCTGCTGGCGGACTCAAGTACAGGTTTTAAGTCTCCATGTAAACGAACGGGACGTTTTCCTGGTTTTAATACACTTCATGATTTCCTCTGGTGTTGACACCTGTTGATTCTCGTAGTTCTTACCTTGCAGCTGCATCTTAAAATATTCATTTTAATAATACATGTTATTCTCATTTTTAATTTGATACCGAGAAACACCTGGTGTTTGTGAGTAGGTGGGACTTTGAGCCCATTTCTGCAGCTGCAGACTGGTTTAAAACAACATCTTTAAACTGGACATTACATTTTCACTTCCTAAAACCGTTTACCTTCTGCAGCAGTTTATTTCTGTAACACTCCACTTGTTGGTGTATGCTTGTTCCAGACTTCTTCTGCCTTTTCCCAGATTCCAGCTCATCCTGGAACTTCATAACCTTTACCTGCATCAACATTAACAGCAGCGATGAGCAAAAGGAAACTTTCTATTGAATGACGTACTGTGTTGTTTAAAAAAGCAACATTTCCTACCTCTAGTTCTCTCAGTCTTTTCCTTTTGCTCTCAGACATTTGAAACGTTCGGAGTGATTTCTGGAAGGCTGCACTGTCATAGTTTGTCATGCAGGAAGAATCAGCGCTACTGTCGCTCTCTGATCCGTCGTCTTCATCCTGTGAGTTACTACTGTGGCCCCAAAAGAGAGGAGGCGTAAGGTTTAACTTAAATTAATGAGCCACAGTACAACTCCAAAACAGCTGGGATGTTGTGTAAAATGTAAATAACAACACAAGGCAATGAGGTCCAAATCTAATCAACTCATTTTACTCAATACAACATATTAGATGTTAAAACTGGGATAATTTCAAATTTTAGCTCATTCTGTCTCTTCCAAATGTTTGACGTGTCGCTGCCATTAAATTCTAAATGAGATGACATTTTCAATAAAATGGTAAAATATCTCAGTTTTAACATCTGATATCTTTCTTCTTTTCCTCTTCAGGAGTCCTACAGCAAGTCATATGTCTCCATCTGTCCTCTGCATCTTCTCTCACACCAACCAACCTCATGTCCTCCTTTACTACATCCATATATCTCCTCTCTGGTCTTCCTGCCCAGCAGTTCCCACCTCACCATCCTTTTCTCAATAAAATACAGAACCACAGTTCCTCTCTCGGTACCATGTCATGAGCTTTTTCTAGATCTACAAAGACACAATGAAGCTCCTGGTTCTCTCTGTACTTCTTCATCAACATTTTCAAAACAAATACTGCATCTGTAGTACTCAGAAAATACTCACTTCTATCCTTATTCTATGTGTATATTTGTTCTATAAAATGTGGGTTTATCAGATTTACAAATCAATATATACAGTGATCCCTCACTTATCGCAGTTAAATGGTTCCAAACCCCCCGCGATAGGTGAAAATTTGGAAGTAGGGATGGGGTCATTAACCGACTGTGGAGGAAGTGTGGGGAGTTAAACGAACAGCTCAGGGTTTTAGGTTTTTATTTTTGGATGAATATTTTTTAAAAATCTGCGAAAGTTGAACTGCGAAGTAGTGAGGGATCACTGTATTTATTTGTTTTTTACTTTTTACACAGCATCCTAACTTCTTCGGAATTGTATTTTCTTCCTAAGCAGATGAACGATGCACTGAAGTAGACCACTTAGACCTCACCTAACATTCACTTTATCTTCATCATCTTGTTCACTCACACAGTCCCACTTGGACTCAGTTTTGGCTGGAAGAAGAAAGAAGAAGAATAAGCAGGATGCTTGGAAACAGACAGAAGAATCCTGACATTAATTACCTTGAGAAAATGTCCCGGTGTCCCCGGTTTTCTCCCATTTAGACAAAGGCACTCCAGAGAGAGAAAGATTGCTTTCATCCACTGGGAAAACAAATGAAAATAGGGAGACCTGAGTCAGCACCAGGGTCAACACGGGTCACTGTACTGATGCAGAGAGCAGAATTTACTGTATGAGTTGGACTCACAGGGTATTCCATCGATATCATCAACCGAAGCATTTAAGGGAACACCGTCTATGTCATCAACAGGGACGCCGTCCAGAGGGTCCCAGCCTAGGGGGCAGCCGTCTATGTCATCTGCAGAAGATGCGTCCAATGGTAACCCGTCTATAAGAGTGTTGTCCATCGGCGCACCATCAAGCTCACATGCTGCATCCTACGAGGAGACAGATGATGCACAGGTGCCATTTAATCTTTTTTATCAGCACCCCCAGTTGCTGAAACGTCACAAAAGCCTGTAATGGCGAGATAAAGCTCACCTTTGTCGTCTCAGTCAGCTCCTCGGCTGCTTTGGCGAAGCCCAGAAAGATGTTCTGAAGGTGGATTAGATAAGGCTCTGGATATATGGCCCAGTCTTCCCACGCTCTGAAGCAACTCGTGACCTTTTGCTTTGGAGACGGGACATAAAGATTTTCTTTTCTTTCCATTTTGTGTAAATGTTTGAGTTCATTATGTGACATAATTACCTTAAATTGTTCAGCTTGCAGCCGAGCTTGTATGTTTTTGTATGCCGCATGAAGAAACTCAAAAATTTGCGGCAACTTTGACTCAAAACTGTAACGACAAGAGATGTTTTCAGACTGAGAGAAAAATCAGGAGTTGTGAATATTAATAGAAAGAACATCTCTTACTATTTTCGATAATATGATGCACCTGCTACTTTGGCACTGGAGTTGTGCAAGAGGTCTGAAACAAGGTATAATCTGGAGATCTGTGGAATAAAAAGTAAAATATAAAGTCAGAATATAATAAACTCAGATTTAAATTTGTTTACACTTTAATAATCCCATTAACCTTCTTCTGAAGGGGCGTTTGAAGCAACGAAAACGAATCTGTGATGTGTCCCACGACTTCTTCTGCAGCATCTGCTCGGTGGAGACAGAACAGCATCGCACTGGCGACACTGTCTCGGCTGGGGGTCAGCTCTTCTAGAAGTGTCTCTAGTTTCTGTCTGTGACTGAACGAGGATTATAGAACAGTAATTACTTTCTTAGAGAGTCGTAAAAAAAAAAAACAATCTAAAACTCTATAAACATGTAGAAACAGACAAATATCTCCCACCGTTACTACTTCAGCTGCAGACACTCACTCTGCTCTGAGTTGTCCCTTCTTCACCTCCTCTTCAGGAGGAGACCTATCCTTTACTTCTGCTTTCTCAACACTTCTCACAGAGTAGTTGTTCATCACAGGTGGTCTCCATAGTGAGCCCCCCCTGAACATTCGAAAGGCTCCCGTCTTCCACTTAGTGGGTGTGTCTCCCTGTGCGCCATATGAAAACCAAGCATGTTAAAGTAATTAAATAAAACTAAAAAAATCATAAACAGTAACAGTACAAACCTGCAGGATAGAGAACAACTTCCAGCGATAATACACGTGATCTTGGCTTTTATAGTCAAAGAGAAACCTGAAGAAATAAAAACAGAAGATACTGATTACATCCTTCTTCCCTAAGGAGACCCAACATGTGAACATGTGGAACACACCTACCTGTAATCTGGATTGCTTAGCTCTTTGTTCATTATTATGGCTTCAAACATCGGCCCTTCACGCACCACAAACTCTACCATCCTGTGAATGAGGAATAACAGATTCCTGTGGGAGGGAAAGACATTATATCAGACTAGGTTTCATGTCTTCATTCTCACTGCACACTCATCTCTCTGTCAGTTATAATAACATGTCACTACGTCCTCCTTATCAACTAATGACCCATGAAGATTGTTGGCTGACTGTGTTAAAACAGTTTCAAAGATGTAAATTAGGATAAGAAGAAATGATGTGCTACGTTCCAGTCTGGGATGCTGCAAACTTTCTGTCCTTTATGCTGAATTTGTGTTTCCCTATATTTATACTTTTAATGTGATTATGAGAAGATTAAAGTACTGCACAGCATCCATTCATGAATATGGACATACTAATTCCCTAATCCACACTTTAAATCAGTCATTTTGCTTTTAACGCTGAGAAAGTTCATGGAAACAACGTTTCATAAGGACTCAGAAGCCGAGTTTGAATTTAACTCAAGAAATCTTTGACTTTACCAGACGGCTGTGGGACATTTTCTTTAGATACAAAATAAAAGTCTAACCTCGTTCAATCCCAGGATTTTACATATCAGGACATAATAAAAATGAAGCCGGTCGAGAGGCGGGGTCACACTCAGACAGGTCGCCAGTCCATCACAGAGCCACATAGAGAGAGACAACCATTCACACCGAGGGACAATTTAGAGTTTCCAATTAACCTCATGCACATTTTAAGTCTGGCTGGAGGTCCTGGAGAAAACCCACACATGATCATGGAGAACATGCAAACTCAATGCAGAAAGGTCACAGCCTGGTTTCAAACCCCGGACCTCTCTGCAAAGCAACAAGTCTACTAACTGCACCACCGTGCAGACCAGGATGTGCTGCTTCCAGCTTTTCTGACACAACAGACCATCAACTCACACATTTATGGTTTTATCCAACTCCTAAACCACTAAAACTAAAGAACTCTAACTACTAAACTCTGGAAGGTGCAAAAAGTTCTAAATTTCCATCTTTATTGTCACTTGAGTAGTTTTAGACTTTGAACAGCAGAGTATAGTTGCTTTCTCTCTGACTTTATCAGCTGTTCAGGAATTTTGTCTCCCTCTTCTTTAATCTGATACAGATGTCCACAACTGGGAAGACTGGTGAGTGTCTTCAATGCGACTCATCTTTCTTCCTTGATAATAAAGAACTCTTAAATAGTTTTAAAATGACCTTTAACCCTTCCCAGATGGAGGACAGTATCATGTTAACAGGTCAGATCGGATGATCAGGTGATCATTAAACTGGATCAGCAGCATCAGACTTCAGCTTAAATTGTGTAGAAGCATCGAGGGAGGACCTGGTTTGTCCACACATAATTTTTTCATTGTGGCTTCATTTTTCTTTCAGAAATATCAACATCATGAAATTTGTTAAGTGTTTCTGGACACTTGTAGTTAGATCTGATTAACTTTAGAACCTGATAACGACCAGATCATGTTTATTACATGCTAAAATGTAAAATCCAAAAACTGAAAGCATCTTTTTTCTCAGTGTAAGAACTGAAAGGGTTTTTAAAAAGATCCATTTTAAGTCAATATCTGAAACAGCTTAAATTTAGCACATTTTCAGTCAGCGATGAGGTGACAGTTTGAAGGCATGGAACTGTTCCTGTGGATTGAAACTTGTCTGAATGAATCTACTGCTGAACTGACTTGGGTTCAGATTAATATTAAATCTATTTGCCTTCTAGATGTATTGGTCTGCAGAGTCTCAGCCAACCTATAGAAAACCTGCCACTCAAAATCACTGATATACATGAATGGCTGTGACATTCACATCCCAATACGACACACTCCTGACAATGAACACGCTGCAACAAGCTCATCATAACCAGGTGTTCCAAAAAGTCCACAAACTTCCAATTACTGAACATATGTCAACACCCCAAACAATTTGTCTGCACATGTCCAGTGAATTTGCAACTTCCTGTCTCCTAAAGGCTAGGACACGTCAGCCTTGTTCTAATGACACTTGTGTTAAGACAGCTGGTCAGTCGTAGTAAGAAGAGTGTGTGTACCTTTCGGTTGGGATAACCACTTTGACTACGGCTTCGGACAGAGTCTGTTTGTGAAGTCAAACCAAATAGTGAAAATATTACAAAGTGAGTCTTTGTACAGACGAAACACTGAAGGATAAATACAGCATAGAAAACAACGATAGCATTCGCAATCAGTGAACTAGAGAGGGTGACACAGCTTTAGTACTCCAGTAAAACACAACGAAAAGAGAAGACTAACATTTGCATAAGCTAAGCTAATTTATTGTTTCAGGAGCTAAATTTGTATCAAAAGACAGAGTATTGTTAAACCTGCTCAATCCAAAAAGAGCAAATGGAAACCAGTAAAATAGCATCATTCAACTGATTTGGTGTAAAAACTTGATTCTTGGGAATGCTAGCTAAAATTAGAAATAAGTACATCTTTAAATGCTAAAATGTTTATTTCTAGGACTGAGATGTTAAAATGCTTTTTAGTTCTTTTCACACTTTTCTATAATAAAATCACCAACTAAATGCAGTTTGACACCTATTATTAGGAGGTGAGGCTTCACCTTATCGAGCTCCGTTTTGGACATGGATAGCGGCTTTGTGAAGTCGTTTCGCAGGCGATCCCTTGGCTGAGCATTGAAAGGCAGGCCAGATGGGGGCGGGGGCGCAGCTCTCACCCCGACTGGTGTGTACAGTGGCTGAGGTGGAATCCGGGCTGGTTTGCCCCATCCCAGTTTCATTTCAAAGCCCATAATAACTTTCCCTGAAAGCATCAAACAGATCACTGCAGTCGCTGTCAATACGGAGCTCAATTTAAAATATTTCTAAAAGTTTACCGCACCATCAAGAGCAGCCATGGCTCTCTCTGCGTCTTTTCGTGTCATGAAGGCCACGAAGGCTCTGTTCGAAGTTCTGCAGCGCTCCTCGTCTGTTCGCGGCCACATGATCTTCACACTTGCCAGGGGTCCATATTTGCAAAACTCTCTGCAGAGAATCTCTTCGTTCATCTAAAAATATAGAAATATGTATAAAAATACATCATTATGATGTTCTTCTCATCCTGATGAGCCAATCAAAAGGAGCCTTTACCTTTGGACTGATACAGTTGATGTAGAGGTTAGTAGAAACTGGCGCCACGTCATCATACAGCACTGCAGGATAAAACAGGATTGGGGTTAGCCAGATTTCAACATCAGCAATAATTCAGCTAATGAAACACTGATGCTGAAAATCGATTCCTACATGAGCGTCCTGCCAGAGGAACGTCCAGATCTCCATGTCCTCCTCCTTCCCCTCCAGGATCAGTTCTCTTCCTTTTGTGTCTTTCCTCACGTTCTTCTTGTATTCTGCATTTTCACCACATGCAAAAAAAAAAAAAACTCTTTTAGAAACATAAAAGTATAAAGAAATTTCCCTGGCACATACAATCAGAGAAGAAAACTCACAGCTTAAGTTCTTCTTTGAAAAGTTCGAGGTTGCTCTTCCTCTTCTCATCTGCCTTTTTTTTAAACGCCTGTTCAACAAACAGGCAGAAATACAGCGGTCAGAACTGATGGGACCATTTTACTGACAGAAGTGACGGATCATGTAAAAAGATTTGAGCTGTGTAAGTAGACGTAATTCAGTTTAATGAAGTAAGCGTGACCCTGAACAAACTTACAGCCTTTTTACTCTCAGCAGACAGCGTTGATGGAACATTCTGAGACACAGGGACAAACTTGGCGGCAGGTCGGTACAGCTTATTTTTCTTGTGCTCTGCTTCTGCCTCCTCTACAAAAAATATGCACAAGTTCAACAAAGAAATATGTTTTAAAAAGACATGAAGCTCACTACATTTTACACGTTTTATTCTTTCACAATAAAGTTGTTGACTATTATAAGAACTGTAAAATCTGGATTTATATTTATATTATATTATATATCACCTTTAGTTGCATTCACGATTCCCCCCCGCACAAAGGTTTTTACTTTGCTTTTCTCACTGCTCTCGAATGATGCCACAAATTCTTCAAAAACCTCTGCTGCTTTCTCTACTTCCTGGTGAGTCACACAGAAACACAGATGTATCAGTATTTTACTCCTACCTTTATTCTTCTGTTCACTGAAGTAAAATTATTTAATAATCAGATTATTCCTCACAGATAAAAACCAAGATCTTGTACAGATCTATACAAAAACAAAAACACCTGAGCCCCACTCACCTTTTTCTTCAGATCTTCTTGTTCTTTTTTGCTGAGCGGTTTGATTGGAGTGGCTGGTTTTCTTTTTCTATCTGCCATTCTGAAACTGCTAAAAATAAAAATAGACACAGATTAAAAAGAATGTTGTTAAAATAGCCTTTTTATGGCAGTAAGAAGTAAGCAGCAGACATCTACTGTATTATTTTGTTTTTTTACATAAAAAAATACGATTCAGATTTGTTACTAACATGTATTATAAGATCACCTGTAAAGAAAAAAGAACAAAAATACCCATCAAAAAACCAAATCAGAAGGAAAATGCGCTACTCAGAAGCATAAGACAATCCAAAATAATCAGCCAAATGGTATAAAAAAATGGAAAAAATATAAAGATTATGAAGCTTTTGCAGAGATGTGCAAAACCCGTATTACTAGTAATGATGGTTGTCAAATTTACATCAAGAAATATTTAATAATTACTGAGAAAGGGTGGGAATAATTCTGGCCTTTAAATAAACAACAAAAAAACATATTTCCAACAGATCTGGGATTAGTGAATAATAAAACATGTTTGTTGTTCTGTATTACACAGAGCCTCCTTCCTTAGATCAGACCCCCTCAAAAAATTCAGTCACAGAAACCACCAAAATAATAAATTTGCACATTTAAACATCTTAAAATAAAATCAGATGGTACTTATGCAGGGACATCAAACTACTGAGAGCTGGAACAAGTCTGAAGAGAAGGCTGCTAAAACCGTACCACACAATATAGCTATTAATGTAAACGCAATGGTATAAATTTGACACAACTTACAGCAAAACACAATTAGTTTTAGTCCTTTTTGTAGTAAGAACAGCGTCTACAGGCCTGGTCTGAATAAAACACATTCCCTCTGTGAGCTAACGTTAGCTTACAATGTTTAGCCTAGCAACCAGTCGTTGGAGTTAGCATTTACACACACGTTGTTCAATTGAGTTATTATTTATCTAATAGTGCAGTTTCCTTGCATGTGTATCAAAACTGTCAACAACTTCTTTCTCTGTGTGTCCAACAGAGAAAAAGGTATTCTAGCTATTCAAGCTAACTCAACGGTTACTCTGCTTTAACGACAAAATGCACCGTGACTGGCAAGAACGCTGCAGGACATTTAATTTAATTAAAGCGCAATGCATGCATACAGTTTCATACCTTGGGTACAACTGTATGTGTCTTATGCTACTGCTTCATCATTTTGGCTGCGACGTATGTTTTCTGTGACAACGAGCCACCAGGATGCAGGAAGATTCCGAACTGCAACTGCTGCTGCTTCGGACGCCTGCTCAGTCTGCACGTCATCAAATGCGCCCAATGTCTCCTCCTTCCATGTGTGCTTTGGTCAAATGCTTAAAAAAGAGATTTGTTTAAAATGCCATCTATATTTTGTCTAAAGTTTTTGGCAACTAACGAGTTTAGTAAAGGGGGAAAGTGTTTATCCTCATCAGAGGCGTTCATAAACTTTAAAGTCTAAGGGGGCTCAGCCCTGCACCCAACTGGTGGGAATCTCATAAACCAGAATTGTTGTTTCATGATTTATAGATAATTTAGGAGTAAAATGAATATTGATATTTTGCCTTTGCATTTTACAGCTATATAAACCTCTCAGGCGCCGATGAAAATATGGGTTTTTAAAGGAGACTTGTGGTTAGTTGCGAGTCTGGATAATAGAGTCTGGATAGCATTTAGATAATTTGGAGAGTTTAGAGATTTAGGAGAGTGAGGAGAGTAGTGATAGGATGGAGCCAGCGAGGAAGAGAAGGATTTTCCCTATGTGGGAACACTTTGATCTGATATTTCCTAACAAGGTAAGATAAAAAGAAATTGTTTAAAACCAAAAACTGTTGGGAAACTTTTGTTTCTGAATAAAAATTAATAACATTTCCCTTGTCTTGTAGATCATTGTCCAAGTTACACAAACATAATCTGTGTTCTGTTCACTGTCCACTGCCTGACAAAGCAGTACTGAATAACTTTTAAAACTTTAGACTACAATTTTGAAACTTGTCTAAGTGGATACTCACAGAAAAACATGTTCAGCTTCATATCAGACATCACTCTCAACCCTCAGATGGCTTTGCAATGGACTTAATAACCTCCGTAATTGGGGTCTCAGCCGGAAGTGGTGTTCTGATGATTTATGCTGCCCTGAAGAAAAATGCCGCCATAGTACAAATTAACAACTTATTTCATAATGAAATGTCATTAGAAGTTTACAGTATTCTTGTTTATGGCGAGTGTGTCCTGTTAATTGTTTAAGCATATTTTTATGATCCTTCCCTGATATTTTCTATATAAAAGCCCTCTGGGTCCTTATCGGTCATTGTTGGATCCTTTTCCTCTGGGTGTGTCCAAACATTTGCCTGTCGCTCTGACAATGCAAAGAAAGTAAAAATAACATCATTTTTAGTGTTCCTGTCCTGGAAGAATTTATTTAATAGGTAAAATGTATTTATGGAAAAATATAGAAACAAAAAGAGATGATAAGTCTATTGAAGTCAAAACAGTGGAACAGTGCATGTGTGTAGCACATCTCAACAGGTAGCATATTTCTGCAGAACACCGGTTCCAGTAACGACTGTCTGAGACACGGCTGCGGAGAGGTTATTCAGTACTGCTTTAACAGGAAAACATTGCACAACCTAATAAGATATTACCATTTCGGAAAAATTTACACATGAATACATTCAAATAATTTATCATAGGCTGCTCATGATAATTTGTGTACAGAAGTTATTTGGTCATGCATTTTTTGTAATTTATAGTCATTCCCATAAACATTGAAAATTACTTCAGTTTTCTTAATGCTATAAGATCTGGAAAAGAGAACTTGGGCTCATGGTAGCAGGAAGTACAGCTTAATTAGTCCTACAGATGAAGACGTGCGTGGCTTGGTATTTCATTTTTTTGTCCCATTAAAGCCAAACAAAGCACAACATAGCTGTTTACAGTCTGAATTTAATTGAACCTGCTTTTTTTAATCACAAAAGGGAAATTTTGTGTATAACAATAAAATAAAAACTAATTACAAATTACATATTGATCTTTGATGCTGAAGAGCTGATGAAGTCTGTTTGAACTCACCTTGTTGTTTACTGGTATTAACACCAATACCTCAAGGTAGACCCGAGGCTTGCTGACGAGGGTCTGATATTTGGCCACAGTGTCTCCAGATAAGATGGAGGAGATGACATGGGAGATTCTGGGATGCTGAAGATGTTGCTCCCACAACCCAGTTTAGATGAGAACATATAGAAATAAAACACACTGGCTGTTTGGTTGTTGAAGTTTTAGACTGAAAGGGAAAACAAAATGTTTTGCTCCTATGAAAGTCGATGAAAACATTGTGGATCAGAAGACCCACAGTAGTCACTGTCTCTGGTTTTTATATTGTCAGGGCTGCACTGTGGTGCAGTTAGTCAGCACTGTTGGCTCGTTGTGAGAAGGTCCTGGGTTTGACTGGTGATTGGGACCTTCTGCACTGAGTTTACATGTTCTCCTCGTGCATGCTGGGATTTTCTCCCAGCACTCACAGATTAACTCTAAATTGATTTACAAGCTGAACAGACATTTGGATGCTCAAATTAAACTTTATTGTGAATGTGATGCAATCTTTAAGTTCAACTGATTCTGTTTAAATGTTTTTTCTGACTGTTTCCACTATTGTCTATCATCCTCAACTGGAAACCAACCATGAGAGAATATTCTTGCCCTCCTGCGCTGCTTTTGTACCCCTTTCATGAGATGTATATTGCCAGGTTAAAAGGGGGTGGGGTGGGGTGGGGTGGGGGGGGTGTTGAAGCCTAAAATGGCTACCCGACCCTCCACATCATCACCAGCATCACCTCCAGCAGCAGCAGTTTGTCAGAAGCCCATCCCCTAGCGTCCGTCCCGGGAACGCACCCTGTCTGTGTGCGCATGGGCGGAGAAACGGCCGCTGTGCGCTCTGTATTATTCTAACAGTAATTTCTTCTCTTTTTTGTGAAAATGGCGTCTGGTCAGGGAGGTGTGGGAGCTGTCGCTGCTCTACAAAGCCATGACTACCCCGGCGGACCTCACTGGAGCCCGGCCATCTGCCAGTACCAGCAGCAGCAGCAGCACCACACCGCCCGCAGCCTGGACCGGGCTCTGGAGGATGCCGTCAGCTCGGGGATACTGAACCTGAGCGGCAGGAAGCTGAGAGACTACCCAGGGATGAGCTACGATCTGACCGATACGACACAAGCAGGTGGGTGCGAGTGCATACGCACTGAAATCACGGGAGTCAGGCTGAGTGGAGTAAACCATAAAAAATGTGCTTGCAGGCGTGATGCAGCATGCTCTCATTGTGCAAGGATCTTTTTTTCAAAGGGGCGCAGTAACGTGGAACAGAATTTAAAGGGGATGGGGTGGACCGGACTGATTCCTGTCAACGCGCATCCCCCTGGTCGTGATCTCTGTGCGCTCTGGGTCCGGTCTGACACCCGTACAGCACCGGGGATCCAGTTAGTGTTGTGTGGCTGTTTTTGGTAGACGCCAGCTTTCAGGAGCACCCCTGGAGACATGAATGAGACGGCAGGCGCACCCAACCAGGGAGGTTCATTTCATTTGGCACCAAAATATCTAAAACACAATTTAAATAAAGCATTTAAACACGGAATAATCTCTGGATATCATTTTTTTAGATCCTGAAACTATTAAGACATTTTTTTTCTGATTTTGCAGACAAAAGATGCAAGAGATTCACACCTCCCTGACTGTCTGCATCATGCATGGGCTCATTAACACATACAGTTTCTAATCTGTCAGACAGGATGAAGAAACTGGTCTGACATGGTTTTATGTGCAGGTTGATAGCTGCTCCGCTCCGCTCTGGATCTGGGTTTTAATGAATGACTTCACATCACAGTCAGGTCAGTCAGTAGGTCAGTCACGTCCTCTGAAGGCAGCGTTATCAGGGTCACACCATACATACTAAGTTTTACAAGACGTGCTGGTTTAACTTCAGGCACGCCTGATAACCTTTTGTGAAAGAAAACTTTTACAAGAGAGATGTGTGTATCTGTGGAATTCTGAACAGGAAAACTAATTTTATTATTAATTGGCATCAGTTGTTATAATGAAGATGCTGAATCTAAGATTGATGTCTCCTCCGATGGCGTCCATGTGCAATATGGCAGCTCTTTATCACGTGCAGCTGATGCTACTGACAGGTCACTGGTTTGTGGGGGTGCTGTTAGTTCTGGCTGTTTATTTTCTTTAATTTCATTAACAAGGACAGATTCAAGCACACTAATAGCGTCAATCAGAAGTCATGTAAAATATTTGTTATAGCTCCCAAATTATGCAAAATTAAAACTGAATTATGTGTCTTTGTACACCAAAGACTGGAGTTGAGTGAGTTTCATGTTATTGGAGGGGATCTTTATCTCATTCAGTTTTTGAACTTGTTTAAACTAAAAACAAATAATAATATAACTTAATGCACAAAATATCTAAAGCTTTGAATATTTTCTGTAGGTTTGTGTTATACTGACTGATGTCATGGTGATAATCAGCTCCTCTGTCTATTTGCCTGTTGAACTTTTATCTTTTATCTTGAGGCCAGACATGTTGATATTGATTTCACAGCTGTAATCCTTTTGACTGAGCCTGTCACAGAGAAAACTGCTGCCTTTTCACTATCTGTTGTCGCCTGCGTTTAGGTAGATCCAACAAAGGGTGTGTGTATTAAAAGGGAAGTTGCACTTTCAGTTGTGTTAAAAGACATCGACACCCTACTGCGCTGGGCCATACTTCCGCCACAAGCTTTAGCAGCAACAAGGAACGACTTGTTGCGAATGTTCACTGAATCAAATGAGTAAATCTTTTTTAGTCTCTATACAATTTTATACACAAACAAGTAGCTTGTGTGACTGAAAGTTTTTTTGTGCAGCAATACAGCTTCATATAAATAGATTCATATACTAACAAGTGTCTGAGGATTGACCTTCATTTGACATCTGAGCTCCAAAAACTGAGGCCTTCTAACATAAGGGTGTGTGTTTGTGGTTATTTTCTAGCAGCTTGTCTACAGTCAGTTCATTTCCTCATAAGAAAACCTGCAAACTTTTCTTCTTATATGAACTGGTGCAGAAGAACAGCTCACCAACCAACCAGCAGGTGCTCATATCCCAGCATGCTCCTGCTTGTAATGACCTTTCCCTAAAGACACACAGACACACACATCAGGGTGTGTCCTGCTTTCCGGTGTTAACATTTGCAGGTTTTATTCACCTTTACAGTAAATTTAATACCGCAGCTAAAAAAAAAAACACAGTTAAAACTCTGATTTAAATTTATTTTGTCTTATTTTGATTCAAAAGTCAAGTCTAATCTCAATAATGCACATGTGGATTTCAGTCTGCATGTTATTGTATCACGTGGAGTCGTTTTAACACAACATGCAATTTCAAGATGGTGTTAAAACAAAAGAACTGCAAGAAAAAATATGAAATAATGAGACTTTTGTACAGGCTGGTTTGTTTTCTTTCCAAATGAGACTGCTTTGCTTTAAAAGTTTGGCAGCCAACAGTAAACCAAGCTTCTGCCTCGAGCGTGTTTACACAGCTGGTAAAATGTACATATATTATGTATTATATTTGCTAGAACTTGAAGAAAGTAAATTTCACATTGTGCTGTTATGGCATTCCTTAGATGTTTAACTCTAGACGGACAGCCGCTCCACAAGGACAAGAAGCAAAGCTGGAATTCTTTGGTTTAATAATGAACCTGTGTAAATACTGGGAGCGTCACTGTGTGTTAACAAGACAGACTCATTCGGCTCCAAGAAACCTACACAAGGTCACATCAACACAAAACTACCATGGGTTCATATTTAGAGACTTCAAATCCTTTCGAAGTTTTATTTTGCAAATATTTGGTATTTTAAAGCAGTAAATCATTCATGTTGTCAGTTTATTCCAAGAAAGTTAATCTTATTTAGTCTTTTAAGACAATTTATTTTATTCTAGTGGCTGAAAAGGTGTGTAACCTGGCAAAATCATGCAAACCTGTATGCAGGATACATGGGTGGGGGTCTTGTATAAGAACTCATGGCTGGAATATTTTTGTGTGGCTTTTGCATGTTTCCCTGTACATATGTGGCTTTTCTCTGAGTAATCCAGAAATGCATTTCAGATTATCTGGTGACCCTAAAATTGACCCTGGAAGTTTGTGTGTGTGTGTGTGTGAACTGGTTGTTTCTCTCTATGTGGCTCTGTGATGGACCAGTGACCTGTCCAGTTGTAACCCTGCCTCTCGCACACTGACAAAATCAAAGTCCTGCAAGTCCAGGCAAAATATATGTGCATTTTAAGAAGAGTTAACAAATTTATTAAATCAAAAGAAAAGAAAAGAAAAGAAAAGAAAAGAAAAGAAAAGAAAAGAAAAGAAAAGAAAAGAAAAGAAAAGAAAAGAAAAGAAAGAAGCTGTTTCCTTCCCAAGTGTCTACATAAATGAAGAAGTTTGTTGTGCTCTTGTACAAAATATCTCCCAAATGTCATACAACATCCATCAAATGTAATTTCTTTTTTAGAGACTTGGCACTAATCGTTGCTGATAAAACATGTGTCTCACCTTATTTGGGAATTTCTTAAGGAACTCTAATGCAAAAAGTAAAAAAAAAACAAAAAAAAAACACATCCTTTCCAGAACTGACCCTGAAGGGCCTTAATGATCCCTGAGTATAACATTACAATGGCATGAGTGACAGTGATCTTCAGATACTACTGGTGTCCTGCACTGTTGTTCACTCCCTCCGTCGCTATTCTGTAAGTTTTATTTTGCTGCCTTGTCACTCAAACACATTCACCTCTCTGTCTCTGAGTCTTCACTCCTGCACGGGACAGGAGACGATTTTCTGTCATATAACAAAAACAGTAACTGTTTTGATTTCATACCAGTGTGTGGTTGTTTAGATATAAAGGTCACTCTGCTGATCTGATCTCCATCGTTTCTGCTTCTCTATTTCCATACTAGTGTGTGATTTCACTTTTTTAGTTCAATCAGCGATAACAGAGACATTTTCTGAGCTATAATTTTGTCTCAAAGCTTGAGAATGTGATAAAATATTCATTATGTCTATTGAGTTTGAACAGTTTTTGTAAATACCTCTGGTTGTCCACAGACACACTTTTGGCTCTGAATTATCAGACAGATATTTTACAAAGCAGAAAGTATGAAAGTAGAGAATACTGATTAATGTCTGACTGAGATAATGAACCTTCCTACAAGGTGGATGAACAGACACAGCTGATCCACAGACTTACATCAACGCCCCCCCCCCCCGCCTGGTCCAAACACTACTCAGATTTCTCTTCATCCACGACGAGCGACACAGCTTGACATCGGACTGTGTCCAAATCATGTCAGTCAGACACTGTGGTCTCGTCTGCTGCAGGGAGCGCTTGATTAACTCCAGTTTCTTTCCCATTTTTATTTGACTGAATTCAGCGGTTTAACTGTTTTTCCCTTTGATGCTAAGATATTTTGTATTATATATGATGCAGAGTTGCATTAATGTTAAAGTTTGTTTTCTTATTGAACATTTCCTGTTTGTAATAACTTGAAAGCCTCTTCCAGGAGAGAGAGTGCGGGTGGCGCTTATGATGTTATTAGCTTTATAACTCAGCAGGATATTTATTGGTGTAGATTTTGCTGTGTCACAGGAAGAGGAGGCATCATCTGCACTTCCAGCTTGAATGAATAGATTGCTGATAGAGCGTGAGTGAATCCTTGATGGAGAGCTCGTCAGCCTGGCATGCCTCGTCCTGCGGGAGCTCCAGGCGGCCAGCAGGTGGATTACAGAGCCGCAGAGGCCTACAGATGGTGCACAGTCTGGAAAAAGGAGGAGGGAGAATTGAACAGAGATGGACAAAGAACTCCTGAACCCCCTCCTCCTTTTCCTCCTCCCACATCATGTCTCCCATTATTGAGCCACATGATTCCTACGCTGCAGAAGAATCCCCAGGGAGGAGGGATGAGAGAGGTGGGGGGAGTCGTCTGTGTACAGCTGGGTTACACCATCAAGCCTCAGGGAGAGGCAGAAATCACTGTTAATGGAGAGTAAATACACCCTGCGACCTCAGATTTGCTCTTCTCTCATCTGGTAATGTCGGTTAGCCCTAACCTCTGGACTTATTCTCCCTTTGTGCTCCCGGTTTGCTTCTAGCATCTGCATAATGATCACTGTCAGACCACGAATAACAATAAAAGGCTGGTTGTTGTTAATTTAATGCTTCAGAAAAAAGAGAGTTTATTAGAAGATAATTTGGCTCATTTTGTGAGGCAGAGTTAAGGGTTCCTCAGAGTAACATCTCTTCAACAGGGAGTGGCGGCTTTCAGTGAAAGCTTTTCAAACTTAATTGTTTAATAAAGAGTAGTAGCAACATGTAATTGTGTGCATGAACGAGGATGGAGGTGCAACAGTATTTGCTTTTTCCATTTGAAAGGATGTGGGCTCTTTGGAATAATTGAAAGCTCTGGGTTTATCTGAGGCTGAGCATCTCCTCACAGTGGTCTCTAATTATCTTGTCAACCAGAGATAATTCAGAAAACAAGATTTTTCACGCGCACGCACACACACACGTTTCCAGCTTGATTCAATAAGCATCGGAAGGTGATTATATGAAGCCTGGACATGTCTCCTCAGAGGGTTTCATGATCGTTTTTGGTTTGGATAGACACGGATTTTGTTTAACAGGAAACAAAAAAAGAAGCAGAGGTACTGGATATTTGTGTTTTCTTATTTTTGCTCATGGAAATATTTTTGCTGAGTGATTTCACATCCTCGAAATGTCACACTGCAGAAAAGAAAAGTGGAACTAACCTGAAAGAATAATGCCAAATGATGCAGAATGTAATGCAGTAAATGCAGCTCTTATTGGGAATAATATTTATCACGTTAATCAGAAGTCGAACTTCCAGACTTCAAATGATGAATTTCCTTTTGGGTTTGTCCACCCCTGCAAATAAAATCAAATATCTGCAAAGCAGTCGAGGAATTATGAATCAGTAGAAAATGATTATAGATGAACAGCACAGCAGCACTCTCATTAACTGCCAGCAAATCCCACTGATAATATGTCTAACAAATTATATTTGCAAATTACTTAGATTTATTAGCTGGGAAAGAAATTAACACAAAATAAAACAGTTTAGTACTGACCTCAATTATCAGTATTTTTTTTTATAATACATTGTTTTAATATGATATAGAAGCTGGCAAACATTTAGAAAGCTGAACTGTGAAAATGTGTTTTTTTTTTATAGCTGTAATTCACTAGATATATACACTCACCGGCCACTTTATTAGGTACACCATGCTAGTAACGGGTTGGACCCCCTTTTGCCTTCAGAACTGCCTCAATTCTTCGAGGCATAGATTCAACAAGGTGCTGGAAGCATTCCTCAGAGAGTTTGGTCCATATTGACATGATGGCATCACACAGTTGGCGCAGATTTGTCGGCTGCACATCCATGATGCGAATCTCCCGTTCCACCACATCCCAAAGATGCTCTATTGGATTGAGATCTGGTGACTGTGGAGGCCATTTGAGTACAGTGAACTCATTGTCATGTTCAAGAAACCAGTCCGAGATGATTCCAGCTTTATGACATGGCGCATTATCCTGCTGAAAGTGGCCATCAGAAGTTGGGTACATTGTGGTCATAAAGGGATGGACATGGTCAGCAACAATACTCAGGTAGGCTGTGGCGTTGTAACGATGCTCAATTGGTACCAAGGGGCCCAAAGAGTGCCAAGAAAATATTCCCCACACCATTACACCACCCCCACCAGCCTGAACTGTTGATACAAGGCAGGATGGATCCATGCTTTCATGTTGTTAACACCAAATTCTGACCCTACCATCCGAATGTCGCAGCAGAAATCAAGACTCATCAGACCAGGCAACGTTTTTCCAATCTTCTATTGTCCAATTTCGATGAGCTTGTGCAAATTGTAGCCTCAGTTTCCTGTTCTTAGCTGAAAGAAGTGGCACCCGGCGTGGTCTTCTGCTGCTGTAGCCCATCTGCCTCAAAGTTCGACGTACTGTGCGTTCAGAGATGCTCTTCTGCCTACCTTGGTTGTAACGAGTGGTTATTTGAGTCACTGTTGCCTTTCTATCAGCTCGAACCAGTCTGGCCATTCTCCTCTGACCTCTGGCATCAACAAGGCATTTCCGCCCACAGAACTGCCGCTCACTGGATATTTTTTCTTTTTCGGACCATTCTCTGTAAACCCTAGAGATGGTTGTGCGTGAAAATCCCAGTAGATCAGCAGTTTCTGAAATACTTAGACCAGCCATTCTGGCACCAACAACCATGCCACGTTCAAAGTCACTCAAATCACCTTTCTTCCCCATACTGATGCTCGGTTTGAACTGCAGGAGATTGTCTTGACCATGTGTACATGCCTAAATGCACTGAGTTGCCGCCATGTGATTGGCTGATTAGAAATTAAGTGTTAACGAGCAGTTGGACAGGTGTACCTAATAAAGTGGCCGGTGAGTGTATTTTACAATGGAAAGGTTCAAGTTTTCAGCTTTAATTATTAGATTTTATATTTCCCAAATAGATAAAGCAAGGCAAGATGTTTGTAAGTTACTTTTTAATAAAAGTGTCTTGTGTATTGGAGGTGAGGACGTTCAGCAGATCTAAAACAATCATAAAACACTCGGCGAGCGCAGACCTCGTCCAAGCAGCTTGTGTCCCCTATAATGTGATTTACACAAAACTGATATCTTACAGGAATTTTATCAACCCGATTTGAATCCCTGATCATGAAAATATGCCTCCAGTATTTGGAATCACTTTAGTAAATCATATTTATACAGCATTAATATTTTTTTATCCCTCTGAAAATCAAAGAAAAACAACAAAAATACCAGAGAGAACTATCTGCAAGAAACTGGAAAACTAACAGAGGTGAAGAAACTGAGAACTGGAAGTGTGATTAGTGGATGAGAGCTGCAGTGATTGGCTGATGGAGAACAGGTGTGTAATGAGCAGAGGGAGTAAGGAGCTAAAGAAAAAACTGGAAGTAAGTGATAAGAAATGACTCTGATTCCAAACTAAACACCAGAATCATTTCTGAAGTGATTCATGATTTATATATAAATATTAATTTTCCACCTGCCCCTTTAAATCTAAAGTCCTCTCTGTGCCACTCCCAGGTCGATGCTGAAACATCAGGAGCTTTCAGACGTTCAGAATTCGGCAGCGTAACTTGAAACCATTGTTTGAGACTCTGAACTTATTGATTATAGTCTCGAGTGTCTAAATCAGACCTGGTGGATGATGTTGAGACCATAAGGAGGTTGTTACAGGTGTGTCACCTTGTCTTGTTTAGACTGGATATATTTCATTAGTGTCTGTTTTGTCTCCTTTTAAGATCTTTCCAAGAATCATCTGACAGAAATTCCACCGGAGGTGTGTCTGTTCGCTCCCCTTGAGTCCCTCAACCTCTACCACAACTGCATCAAATGCATCCCAGAAGCCATCATCAACCTGCAGATGCTGACCTATCTGGACATCAGGTGAGCCGTCACTAACAGTGAAGTTTCACGTTTGGCTGCAGTGAGCGTTCATGTTTCCAGTTTTATGTCTCTGTGGACGTTCTTCTGCTTTCGCTGCACAAACAGTCCAAAACAAGCTCATATGAAAGAGACGTTTCCTCTTTTGCTGAAACTCAATTCCCAGTGCTTCTACAAGCTGCTCCGAATGTAGGTCAATGTTTTTATCCTCCTCCACAGCCGAAATCTTCTGACAGTCTTGCCAAAATACCTGTTCAGCCTCCCCCTCAAAGTCCTGCTTGTGAGCAACAACAAGCTAGTGTCCATCCCCGAGGAGATTGGAAAGGCCAAAGAGCTGATGGAATTGGTGAGCAGTGTGTATATGAGTGCGTGTGTATATGTGTGTGTGTGTCTGAAGTAATCACATTTTCAATGCTTCCCTCTGCTGGCAGGATGTGAGCTGCAACGAGATCCAGGTCCTTCCAGCTCAGGTGGGGAGGCTTCAAGCGTTACGGGAACTCAACATCAGGAAGAACTGTCTTCACATGCTGCCTGAGGGTTAGTACATCACCCTTCTGCATTTTAAAAACAACTCATCAAGAATTTTGGCAAGAATGTCTTTCACCTCACATCCAGAAAAACACAAAACTAAAGTGATTTATTGTGTTTCAGCTGTCATGTTCCTGTATTATTTACACAAACTGTGCAAGATTACATGTTTGATTAACTGTTACACAACAAGCTTTTTTAGAACAGTTTAACAGATAAACCTGTCAAGGTTATTTTGCCTGGCAAAGCTAAAGATAGTTGCATCTTCTTATTCTGTCAAGGCAACTGAATCTACTCAATAAAAAATTTAATGAGGCAGCTGGCGAACCCGCAGTTAAGTTGGAAATTTGAGTGGAAACTATTTGTGTGGAATATTTTGTTAGTAGGAATTTTATCAGTGACAAAAACAAATAAAATTTTGCTGAAATCAAAGTCCATTGCGATGGTGCTGTTCAGTTACATTGTGGTAAATATGCGACCGGATGTTTATTTGTTATAGTTTAGAATAAGAACGATAAAACGAGAAGACAAAAAACCCCCCCGCAACTTTGCAACTTTCAGTCTGTGGTTCTTAGATCCGCCACTAGAGGGCAGAAGACATGTTGCAGATTTAAGAGCTCATGGATTTTATTTTATAGTGCAACAAAAACAAACTATTCTACTTTTTTTTTTTTTTTTTTTTTTTTTTAACATTTATGCATAAAATTTGTCAAAAACCTGATCGGATGTTCATGTATGTTTCAAAAATCTCTGTGTGGCAGATCTATTTAAATTTGACAACCAACCAATCAAACCTGCAGTGGTGTTTGTTAACATGTTTTAGTAAAAAATGACTATTTAGAAAACTTTTAGTTTTTAGATGGACTATTTTCAAGCAAATCTTACATTAAAAAACGTTTTCAAGATGTGACTTAAAAGTTAAATAATAGGAGTTGGTCTGATCTTTACAGATCTTCTTTGTTGCAGTGCAACGTGATACAAACAATAGTTTGAATATGTGGATGTTTATTATAGAAAAGGTTACACCACCTCCAATACCCTCCAATCAACAGTCCGACAGATTGTTACAAATTCACAGCTGTTAAGCTGCGCTGAAGTAGTCGACGAACGAGACTGAATATGACATTTTGGTGAAGACTTGAAGGCTGTATATGATCAGAGTTCCTGTTTGGGGACTGTTAAACATTACTATTGATGAAAAAATAACTTGAAACTACATTAACAGTTTGAAAAAACATTACTTGAAGTAATATTCAACCAAAAAATGGCAAAATAAAAATATTGAAGTTCAGGTTTTGCGGAACAAATTAAAAGCAATGTGAGAATTATAACTTTGATATTAAAATCTTAAAGGTTATTCAGGTCATGCATATTTATAGAAGCCAAAATTTCACATTTGTACCACTCGAGCATATTGTGCAGTTTATTATGTGGTTGAAGTTCTTCACAGCAGACAATGAAGATGATAATGATCTTGTTTTTCTTTCAGAGTTGGCGGATCTGCCCCTCATTCGACTTGACTTCTCCTGCAATAAGATCACAGAGATTCCTCCAGCTTTCCGAAAACTCAGGCAACTGCAGACCATCATCTTAGACAATAATCCTATGCAGTCTCCACCTGCACAGGTGAGAACTCCCCTTTCACTCGTGTTTATATGTTCCCTTCAGGGGTCCAATAAACACACATATAAACATGTCATACAGTTTGATTAACCCTGAGACCACTGCCTCATCTAGTGGATACAAGGAATCATTCTTTCTGTGGTGGTTACAGACAGTCTCGACACGCATTGTGTATTTTTGGTTTGTTTCAGATTTGTCTGAAGGGCAAAGTGCACATATTCAAATACCTGAACATCCAGGCTTGTAGGATGGAGAAAAAACCCGACACACTGGATCTCCCGTCTCTCAGCAAACGCTGCCTTCCTCAGCCGCTCACAGACAGGTAACGACACAACTGTGACATGAAGCATGTTACATCTTTCATCACTTCTCCAAAGTCAAATACAAGTTATTTATTTGTGGGTTTTTTTTTTTGGCTTCTGTGTCATATTATACAATTTCAGCATTGAAGATTTTTATCCCAGTAAGAGCCACGGGCCTGACTCTGGAATCGGTAGTGACAATGGTGACAAGAGGCTCTCTACAACAGAGGTCAGAGTTCAAACACGGCACCAATAGATGAGAAGTGTGCAAAACATTGTGTGATTGTACAGCCGTGATCCTTAGCAACTGTTAAATCATCCAAGAACTGTTTTTGTTTGGTCTGTCTTGTTCTAAGAACTGCAACGGCTATTAGCCCTCGTGCGATTGAAAACAATAAAGACTTTAAATTTCAAGTATGAATCATCACTACTGAGAATTAGAGGACATCACAGTTCAACAGAACTGGGATTTTTTGGGGTCAGTTTTGCTGCAGTGCAGGAAAAAAGTTATTTTTCATTCGTCTCTTTTAATATTGAGGACAGAGCAGCTCGAGTTTCGTGAAAGGTCAGGGGATCGTATCCCCGCTGATACAGCAAAACTGACAACAAATTAATGAGAATGTAACATTTAGATCGCTGCCTTCTGTTGTTTTGGCTCAAGAAATCATAGAGAATTAAAAAAAACCTGATTTTTAAAAATTTAGTTCAGATTTTTTCTGGTGTTTGTTGGGTGAGAGGCTGTGTACACCGTGGGCAGGTCTATACACAACACAGACATATAAATCAACTGCTATGTCAAGAAAAAGCAAGAGATGAAAGATGAAAGAAACAGACTAAAGGAACGTGTGGGTGATGTTATTGTTTTTGTATTAAAGCAAACGGGGACATTTGACACAGAAGACATTTGTCTAAGATTAATGTAGAGATTGGGTGGGAGCTGTAAATCTTCTAAACACATGGAAATATTTATTCAGCTGCAGTCAAGAGTCAAACTAATGCCCCTGAGTCAAGAAACTCAGGAACATGTCAGCAGAATATCATTTAAAACTTTATCTAGTTTAACTTCAGAGGAAGTTCTAGAAACATACCTCAAGCTATAAAAGTAACAAATCGGTTTCAGGGGAAAAAAAGTGTATAGAGACTGAAATGCACAGAATTATTAAGCTGATGTGATGCAAAAAATAAATGAATAAATTTCGAGATCATTTTGCAGTTGAGTCTTACCACATGGATCCACTTCCTGTTTGCAGATAATCATTTTATTTATTTTTGACTTCTCCTGCAGCCTTCAGATGATGACACCGTCAGCCTCCACTCACAGGTTTCAGAGACAGCCCGTGCTGACGCCCTATCCCTACTCTCCAAAATGGACTCTTGCAAAGGTTACCGAAAATAAGTATCACATTTTCCCTTTGAAAGCAATAACAGAGACATGGGATAGTACAATGAAGTGCCTAAAATATGACAGTCATGTGATGAACGCGGATGCTTCCTCCCCCCATCAGATCAGGATCTCTATGACTTTATAGAGCCCAACCCTGATGAGGATCCTGCTCTGTCAGAGTGTGATGGACATCAAAGCAGTCACGTGTCTTGTATAAAGGTATCAATCATCTAACTTTCTTTTTTTCCTCTAAGATGACACCTTAAAGAGAAAAATCTCTTAAAAATTTATTCAGGGCTAAATTAATTTCTGCCCAACGATGCTTACATAATGCGGTTTTGGGTGTGTTTCAGGAACTGGAGAAAGTTCTTAACATGTCTCAACAATGTAAAGATAAAGACAGCTGGAAGGAGGAGTCAGGGTGAGTTTCCATGAAGCCGTTGAACAAACGCTTTAAATCAGCTTCTGACAAATTTGGTGCGAAATGCACACATTGTATATTTTGTTTTGCACGAAAGCACCGAGTCCTCTGATGTCGGTGAGTCACTGTTTTGGGGGGTTGCAGCATTTGTCATTAATTACAACATGGACTGACCAAATATTGCAGGCTCGGATGTTGTGCAGCTGCTGCCTGACATGTTGTAAAAGTGTTGTGACTGATGACGCCCTCCTCTTTGGTGCTTTAACATTGTTATTAATTATGTAACCCTATTAAAAATGTATGTTTTGTATAGTTTAAATCAAAATAAAGTTGTATTTTATTTATGATTTATCCAAATTAAAGATTTTTGTACAACCTCGTTTCTGGAAAAAGTTGGCAAAGGTGAGACAAGAGCATAAATTGTTCTTTGCAAAACAAGCCCTGCTGGCCAGAAAAATACAAAAACAAATATCTGAATTTAAGTAAGCATGAACAGATGCACCCAAATTTATTTGTACCTCCAGTCACCAAAAAATGCAAAAAGCTGGCCAAAAAGCTCCAGATTTGTTTCATCAGTCCAAAGGATGTTCTTCCAGAAACATTAAGGTTTGTCAACATGCAGTTGTCTGGATTTTTGGTGTTTTTTGTCAGTAATGGCGCTTTCTAGTTCTTAGGGTTAGGGGTTATTAGGATATTTGTGTACAGACAAAGAAGGAGCTCCTCTCAAACCATCAACAGCAGCACAAATTCTGTAACTTATAACACTGGCAAACACCTTGGCACCATTTTGGCTCTTCTGCTTGGCAGTACGCCACATCATATACAGAACTTCATTGATTTTGCAAACAGAATCAACCATCTGAAGCTGGCGCTTGGAGAAACCCCGGACTCTCTTGGTGTTGCACTTGCACGTCAGAGGCACAAAACAACTCCTAGAAGCAGTTCAAACATGACCCTGAGACAGAAACTGTAATAACAATAACATACACATTTTATGACGCAGGTGAAAGATTAGTGAAAGAAGCATTTGTTAAAAAAACAAAACATTCTTAACAGCGGAGGTGGACTCAGGTTTCACTTGTCTAACATCCACCGTGCTGCTTTGTCTCTGCTTCCAAGGCAGTTTCAAAACAAGTGAAATTATTAAGCAGTTAACTTCAACTCCTCGTATAAACAAGTCTCAGGAACAATAATGACTCTCACATGGGATGGGTGTGTCAGTAACCTATGTGACTCTAATAAGATCATTCATACAGAGGTCACAACAATTTATAAGCCTGGAACGTCTCAATAAGAACTGAAGAAACCTTTTGGATGAAAAAAGAAAGTCCAGTTGCCTTTTTTAAACTTTTTGGAACTCAAGAGGATCCAGATTAATCCACAGTTTTCAGCATCTTTAAGTCACCTGATCTGATGCTCCACCCCAACAGGTGACTGCAGGTGTGATCACACTCTACACACCGGAATTATTAAAGAACTTCAACATCTTGTCACGAGCTTCCTCAAGAAGTCCAGTCTGCCTGTCCCTTTTTAAAAACACAGTTGTTTTCTCCAGTTCAGTCTGTTGTCCAGGTGAACACCAGGTATTTATACTCCTCCTCCACCTCCACGTCTTCTTCCATGATGGAAATGGGTTTTGGCATGTTGCTGCTCTTCCTAAAATCCACAATCATCTCTTTTGTCTTGATTGTTCCCACACCAGGACACAAAGTTGTCCACCAGTTCTCTGTACTCAGTCTCTTGTCCATCTCTGATCCACCAACAACTGCAGAGTCATCAGAGTATTTTTTTGTAGATGGCAGGACTCTGATCTGTACTGAAAGTCTGAGGTGTACAGAGTGAAAAGTAATGGTGAGAGTACAGTCCCCTGTGGTGCTCCTGTGCTGCTGATCACCTGGTCAGACACACAACTCTTCAGTCTCACAGACTATGGTCTGTTTGTTAGGTGATTGTGGAGGCATCCACCTGTGTCTTCTGGAGTTTTTTACATAGTGAATTGTTTTAAATACACTAGAAAAATCAAATAACATGCTTTATCCAGATGGCAGCAGATGTAAAATGGCATTTTTCACTCCAACCCCACGATGATAAGCAAACAGCAGCTGGTCCTGAAAAGTGCCTGTTTGCTTATTTAAGTTAGTGAACATAAGTCTCTGCAAGACTTTCATGATATAGGATGTCAGGACAACATGGCCGTGGTCGTTAAGGACAGATGAATGAGATCTCTTTGGTACTGGAACCAGTACTGAATCCAGGAGTAGTGGAAGGGTCATGTCTTGCTTCTTTTAGGCTTGTGTATGTAATGGAAATGCCTGAAGATTTTGTGAATTTGTGACAGCTCTCACTGCATTCGGACAGCATGTTTAAGGAAACATATCAAACCACCAATTTTCAGTTTGGAATGCGACCGCTCTTCCAATCCAATCAATGTTTCAGATCATTAAATCATTTTTTAATATCTCAAAAAGCTCACCTGAGTAAATACAAAGTCCAGCCCCCTTATGTAAGTGAATGGAATGTTTTCCTGAGTAAAACATTAACATTTTATTACCTTTCTATTATTTCTCTAATAAATTCTTTAGTTTTATTTAGTTGTTTGATCTTCTTAAAATACCTTGATTTTCTGGTGAGTATGGGGGCTTACAGCCCCACATCCTTAGTGCACAGACCCCCAAACCAACATGTCAATCCCCATGTACAGAATTACTTTAACACAACAGAAGTCAAAGACATATCACCTGTCTTCATATAGCATTTATAAAAAGATAAATCTTTGTGCACATATTAAAAGGCAGAAAACGGGCAGTGAATAACATCAAACTTCAGTGTAATAATGTCATGAGATCAATGCAGAAAGTGATGATCATCACTGAAAGGGTCTATAGCTGCATCCACAAAGACAAGTTCAAACTCCACTATGGATTAAAATAAATAAATAGATTCAACATTCAACACCGACTTTTCAGCTCAGCTAAGCAAATGTTGTCATCCACACAACATATTTAAAAAAACAGAGGGTTTTTCTTATTTAAACAAGATATAGCAAGACCAAATACTTACTGGTAACAGTGTGCAGGCTAAAGAGTCCTGCCTGCAGAACAAATCCGTCACCCATTAAATATGTTTGACTGATTGTCTAACTAATGATTTAAGAGCAGGTCTGAACTGTTGAGCAGCTGCAATAATAATAAATGAAATACTTTGTTTTTAAGGCTGCTACAGATGCATGCTGCAAAGTTTGTATTGCTTAAAAACATGGGGACATGTGTGATGCTTTTATATTTTATATGTAAGGTAAACTGCTAATTAAAATAATTTGTATATCACTGCTTTTTCTTTTTACTCACATTTCAGCTTAACCTTTGTTAGAAGGATGATGCAGAACCTTAAGACATTCTGAAAATACCGTGCTACTCTATCTGTTTGTGAAAGTTAATTAAATATGTTTGCAGACTGAGGGAAAAAAAAAGATTTACTTCTAATGTGTACAAACAAATCGGCATTGTCATAGTAAAACACCATTAATCACAGGTAGATTACAGCTGAGCCCTCACACAGTTGGCTGATCTTATGTAAAGACAAGTTTGCAATCAGCTGTAATGTAATTGGCAGTCTATTGAAAAATTATGTGGAATTACCTTTTTTGCATCTGCAGGACTGTTTGGTTGGAATGTTAAAAGTGCATGAAAGTCTGGAGATAAATCCAAATAGAGTAAAAGACATGTAAAATTGGTTTATCTTTTTTTCCCAGTTCTGATAAAGACCAACTTGCTGAGGAAGAAGATGATGAGCTGAAAGAAGTGCTGGATCTAAGGAAGATCGCTGTCCAGCTTTTGCAGCAGGAGCAGCAGAACAGGTGAGTGGAATTCCCTTCTGCGGCAGCAGAGCCGTGTTTGTTGCACCATGTAAGTTCTTAATGCTAAAATGGTATTCGATTAGGTTAAAGAACTTACACGCTAAACTATAAAGTGACTCTCTGGGATCAAAAGTGTAAAACATCCAACACTTGATCATAAATTCATTCTGTTCTTAAGAATTGTGCATCTTCTGTCTTAAAATCTTTGCAGTCTTTTCTTAATGTCTAATTTTCTCAACCCCTTTTAATCTGTCACATGTTGCATGTGATGCTTTTAGGCGACGGTCCTTAATTTGCAGAGCAGAAAGTCTCATGCACCGACGAAGAGTGACCGGCAGAGCACACAGGTAACAACAATCTGCACATGACTTTCTGCTTATGCTGGAACAACCCAACCAGTTTGTGTCTATGATTGTCTCTCTGTCTCTATAAGCATTGTATCTATCAGTAATCTTATTAACTGTAAAAACATGTGACATTGTGTGTTGCTAAAATGCTAAAATTTCCTATAATTATGGCTTAGCGTCTTTTGAGGTCAATAGGAAAAGTACTGTATTATTGCCAGTGATACACCCTGCTTGCATCATTTCAAAGGAACTGTCCTTGTTTTACCTGTTTGAGTTTATGCTCTTGTAAAAGAGAGGCTGTGCCTGTTTCTGTCTGCAGATTTCTGAGTCACTCTGGGAACTCCAGCAAACTGAGGCTGCCACCTCAGACTGCTCGGAGGTACGTATAGTATCCTGTTGAATAAAGACACATGTGTATAGTGGTACAATTAAAAAAAGCTATTTGAGAAACAGTATTCTATAGGCCTAACTCTCAACAACTAGTACCAAACAGGACAATTTTCTTTGCATATTTCCTCTTAATTTAGAATAAAACATTTTTTAAAATCTTAATTTTCCTGTTGTCAAATTGGCAAACCTCTGTTTCTGCCACATGTGCATCTGGGTTGACCTGTAATAGCACAATCATTGCACATGAAGTTGTCCGTCTCCCATGAAGTACATACAATTTCTTAAAGTATTTCTTCTCATCTTTAAAGAACCATTTAAATGTTCTTTCTAGTTGAAATGTTGAAGTACTTACAGTATTGTAAGGAACATGTGGTAAAATCAAAGCCAAACTGATTTTCCTGTCTGTGTTTACACAGCGGTACCTTGTGAATATTACCGTAATACACTGAATATGTCTTCAAAGCCCATCTTCTCTTCTTTCCATGAGCAATCAAATAAACAAATACTGATATTTTAAATTTAAATAAAAGAAACAGCAGCTTCTCCTCTTTTATAAGCTTTAAAAGGACAAATCATTTGGGTATTGTTGTGTTTTTTGTCCTTTGGAGCTATGATCAAGTAGACTACAGGTCAGTTTTGTATTGTATTCTACTTTTGACTCTGTAGTTGGGTCATCAACAGTGTGTATCGATCCAAATAAATGCCATGCAGACTGATTGTAAATCAAGTCTTTTGATGTTATCTTTGTTTTCAGTGCTTCTCTGGATGAAGGAAGTAGTGGAACATCAGTGCTGAGTGGGCAGGTAAAATACATTTTCCCCTTAAAAAATTAACTGTCTTAAAAATGAAGAAATGCCCATGAATGTCATAGTTTGTCATCATCTTCTCATTATGGTTATACAGTTAATCATGCGATGTTCCTACTGCTAGTCAATGGGATTGCATTAGCCTTCCATAATTGCAAAACAGGTGTTCCACAAGGCCATATTTTAAGACCACTGATTTTTTTTTTTTTTGCTTACATATGAACAATTTACCAGAAAGTTTTTTGGATGTTTAGTTCCAAATGTGTCCAGATGATGGTGATAATAAAACTACCTGAAACTGAACTTAAAGTTGTTGATAAGGTTGTGTTCCCTTTGTGTTTTTCTAGCCTTCTTCTTCCTGCTCGTTTGATGGAAGCTTGAAGACAGAACAATCAGATTCAGAGCCAAAGTGGCCTGAGGTGCCACCCGTCCTGAACCAGAATGAAGATCGCAGGCGGAACAAGTACCTGAGAAAAGATTACCTAAAAGTATGGGGATGTGCATAATCCTATAATCTCGTGTACCTATCACTCCCCATAAAGGATCTCACGCTACATGTTATATTCTGGTTTTTCTTGTGAGATTAATACATGTAAAATTCCAGTTCCATTTTATTTTTATTGGCGTCTTTTCAGCAGAATGATCTCAGGTTATAATTACCTAAAAAACAAGCATATTATGTTAAAACCTGCATCTATGGATTCTTGAGATTGCCGTGAGGAAAAAAACTTAAGGTTGACATGAAACTCTTGTAAAAGAAAGATAAATAGTCATTATTTTAATTAGAAGGGTATAGAATAATCATCTTTGTGTTTTCTGAAAGAAGACTGACTTAAACAAATGTTTTCTTTTATTGCAGTACAAGTGTCAGAGTGCTCGAAAAAGCTCCAGCAGCAATGACGACTGTGAGGTGAGACACTTGTGTTTGAATGCATCACATATAAAACTTTTGAATTTGTGAGTAATAGATGCTTTGTCCTCAGGAGAGTTTGCGCAACGCTGATTTTAGTCCTTCGTTGACAGTGTTTGGACTGAAACCAAGATCAGGTAATAAACAAGTGCACAATGTTTTATTGTTCCTCGTTTTAACCTGCTGACTTAGTTTTATTTGCATTTTTAACCCACTTGGAAGCTTCTTGGAGTTGTACTTATATCACTGGCTGGGTTCAAGTCTTTTTTTATGATAGATTGTGTACGTTTTTTAAAATTGATTTTTAAATAAATTGGTTTTGGAGAGAAAATTTAGGTTCTGTTAGAAACACAGTCATCCATTGTGCATTCACATGTAAAGTCTTTCACTTTTGTTCTTTTGCACTGTGGAAATGTTGGCGTGAAGGCTCTTGAGTGTTGGCCTGAAGCTGAAGCCAATTTTTTTTAACAAGTGGTGCTTCAGAGGTGTTTCTCTGGAAATAAGGGAAAGGTTTTCCAAGGAACTGTGTCTGTTCAATTCTACTTGCTCATACATTAATTAAACCTCAGATCACAAGAAAGTTTGTGGTATAAAAGATCTAAAACGTCACAGTTGTCAGTTAGTTATAGATTTGTGTGAAAACACACACTAGTGCTGTCAAAGTAAACATAACATTTTATTTTGAAGGTGTAAGGTACAAAAACTCCTGTGCATTCAGCCTCTGCTGTGATTCAGTACTTCATTCAGTTGCTCTTTAATGTGCCCTGGGGCTTTGCAGAATTTGGAAAAACTGTGTTTTTTCTGGCAAAGTCAAACTAAAACTAAACTAAACACATTCATGGCCTTTAATGATTCGGCAAGAATCAATAAAAATTGCGGCAGTTGATCATATTTTGTGTGGTTGCTACATTTGTAAAGATGAACTGATTAACATAATCAGGATGCAGGCAGGTGATAAATAGCAGAAAACTACGACCAGAAGCGATCCTAATTAGATGCTTTAACCACTTCAGCTGACTCCTTTTGAACAGGACAGCAGCTCTACCTTGAGCTTTATTCTGATCTCCTCATCTGAGTCCAGCCACCCTACAGAAGAAACTTATTTCAGCAGCTTGTATCCAGGATCTCATTCTCTTGGTCAGGATCCAGATCTCATTACCATCGGTGATAGTCGTAATATAGACAGATCAGTAAATTTAGAGCTTTGTTGTTCCTTCTTCACCACAGCTGACTAGAGTCCTCAACACAGCAGATGAAGCCCAAATCCATTCACATCCTTCTCCATCCTGCCATAACTCATCAACCAGACACCCATCCATCCATCCATGTCCTCTACTTGTTTGTTCCACTGCAGGATCAGGAGGATCTGGTGACTGTAAATGTAAACATGTCCTTTTAAATAAAGTCATAACAAAGAAAATCACAAAGAGTGAAGGTCATCTTGGAAATTACAACTTTTCCAGTCCTGTTTGAAGTGAAAATTCATTTAAGAAACCAAGTCTAAATGTTGCAAAGGTTCAAAGACATTTTGAAAACTCATCTTTTTGGTTTCAGCCTTGAGAGGAAAAGTGATAAAGATCTGTTGAATTTAGTTCTGTCCAGGTTTCAGAATGTTCTCTGTAAAGCAGTGATAGTAAACAGATATCCTGCTTCAGTCTCATCATTCACTGAGCCAGTTTCATAGACTGTGTGTCTGAAACAAAGCAGACCTCATACGAGTCTAAATTGTTAGTTTGGTTTAAACATTTTTCCCATTCTGTTGTTTTAAATCTGAAACTCAGTGAAGTACTTTTCCTTTGTTTAACTCAGCCTTCACCAGAGGAAACCGTCAGGACATCAGCTCCACAGACCCGAGTTTCACCATGAGGAGGAAGATGGAGCACTTAAGGGAGGAACTGGAGCAGATTGGACTTTTACGACAGGTCAGGTGCCTCACAGCTTGTTTTTGTCTTTCCCGTCTTCAAATGTCGATGACTCATATGAAGGATGAGCAAAGCCTGCCAGATCCTGGTTTTGTTCCAGTGTTTTGTCCTTTGAGTAAATGAGTGAAATGGAAATGTCCAGGGTTCTGCATGTTCCCATGTAGCAGAAGCATCATAAGAGCTTGTATTTATTTGGACTTGGGTCATATTCTACAGAGTAGCTGTCTTGTCTCGACTCGTCTCATTTTCTTTGGTAAATGAAATTTAGTAAATTCTATGTGAAAACCATTTAAAAAAAATCTGATGTGCATATTGACTAATTATAGTTTTCCCCCAAACAGAATAGTCCAAAAAAAAAGAGAAAAGTCTGCTCAAGTCCTCCTTTACAGTGGTTTAAGATCTCCCCGTGATTTAAAAAAAAAACAGCTAGAAGATGGATGTTTTTAAGGGTCTTTGTGAGATCTTAAAGGCCATATTAAGACACAGCATCACATGCGACTGACAAAAAAAACAAAAACGCAAGAGATTCCTTTGGACTAACTTTTCCCTTCTCACCAAGACTTATCCTTTTTTCTGGAACTTTTAGTGAGAGGTGCAGCAGCGCTCTCAGGGATGAGTCAGAGACACAGACGAGGCAAAGTGCTCATTAGGCTGAGACAGAGGAAACTTCCTGTCTATTCACCTGGCAGCATGCGCTTCTTCAGCAGTATAAAGGATGAGATGTTTCTTTTCATCATAGTTAATCTTCACTCTTCCTATAAGCCGAGGCTTAAATGTGTGAAGTCTGTAGTCAGAACTGTGTAGGAAAGAGGTAACAACAAAAATACCTCAGGGGTAAAAGATACTAAACCAAAGCCAAACATAAAAACAAACTAAACAAGACCTCTTGAATAAACAAAGAGCATGGCAAGAAACCAAAAGGAAAACAGGAAACACAAAAATCCTTCAAAATAAAAGCAATAAAAGTTCCTGAAAAAACACTCATTAAAAATAAAGAAATGGTAAATGGCGTATTGCGCATTTTTTAAGCGAGACAACACGAAGGGCTTCACACTACAGCATGTCATTCACCCATTCACACACACAAGTTTGGTGGTGATAAACTACACACATATTGTAACCACAGCTACATTTTAAAGCTAACCGTTGTATTAAAGTGAGACATATTTCTGCTGAATTCTTGTTTTGTTCGGCTGAACAGAGCAAAACCTTGCAAATGCGTATTTGTCAGCTCCTCTGGGAAGGTGCGCACATGCGCTGTCGGTAGTATGTTGCTGTGGAGCCCTGAAAATGCTCCCGACAGGTCGTTTGAAAACGCTCTCATAGGTTGTATTTTTTGGAGCTTTCAAACTCGACCTATATGGTCGTATAATGTGTGGACAGGTTGCCTAAGGACACAAAGTGACGTGTTGCCCCACCCTGATAGCTGAAATGATATCGGATAAAGTCTTTTGTTGCGCTTTGCCGAACGCTGTTGATCCACGACACAAGACGTTACTTGTCATTCACCTTTTTCTGTCCTTAAAAACAAAAATGAATGACAAAAGATGTCTTTTCCCACGGGTTATTTAGATATACTTGTTTTATGACTCATTACTTCATGTCTGGATTTGATTCTGAAACTAATTTATTTTCATAGAAAACAACATTGACTGATTTAAGCCTTCTTAGGTTGACTTGCCCTTTCTGGTCTAAAAGATTGAGTTGCAGTCCTGAGGTCTTTTTTTTGACTCTCAAAGAAAATAGTTGTTATAGCTGGTGTATAAAATTGTCTCCATCTGGTCCCAAGAAATTGTTCTGAACCACAAGTGGGTCAAAGAAAAATGGATGGAATTGTTGAAAGCAACTGAAAGACCCCAGGAGATTTGATTAATTACATTTGTAATGTACAGTATAACAGCAACAAGCTGCAAACACTGTCCAGGCAAACTGCAACAACTATTAACCATTGTTGACCTCAGATCTGAGCAGTTGAAAAATTGTTCAATCGTGTATTCTAACATTTTTGGCCATGCACTATGAAAGCATTTCCCCACTGTGGTATTTTTCCTATCTAATTGAATAAAAGCCCAGAATCCATTCTAAGATCTAATCTCCAGAACTCTGTATTCCAGAAAGAACAAGCAGTCATGAAAACTGATATAACAGATAGCTCTGTGCTGGATTTAGTTGATCTTCAAATATTCAAGAAACATACTTAACTCTGGGGTTGTGGTTGGTCAAATGTCTTCATGTTCTGAAGTTAAAATCTAAAAGTTTCAAGTCCAGAAAATCTGCTAAATTCACATCTTTATTGATTTGGTTTTGATGTTAATAGTTCTTGAGTATTTAGTTTAGTCTGGTTATTATCCTTTGTCCCTTTTTTATTTACCTCTGTCCTGCTTTTCTACCTCCTCATCAACTTGCTGCCAGTTAGTTGAATGCTGCAGTGCTTCCTGGCCAGCGCCTTTCCCTTTTGGTATGTCTTTTTTCTTTTCCATTGACTCGTAAGGATTATAGACCTGGATTTTTTTGGACCTCGCCTCTCACCTCACCAATTTTAGGTTATTTCATCTGCTCATATCTCCCGGTATTGGATCTTGCTTAGCATTATCGACTTGTTTCCTGCCCCTCTTCTGTCGGTCAGCGTGCTCTAATGTTTAACGGACTTGTTCTTAGATTATGGACAGTGGTTTTTCTTGCTAACTTCTAATGAATTATGTATGACCCTGGTTATGTTCGGATTACGAGTCTATCTGTCCCCTGCCAGTGACGCTACGCTAACCCACCTCTTCTACAATATGTAATATACATTGTTTAAACCTTCCACACGCCTTTTTTGTCTGTACATTTGGATTCTGTTTCATACAAACGTTACACTGATACTGCTGATCATATCAAAGTTTTCAGCCCCACCAGGACATCAAACACATGCAGACGAAGGAGGAATAACATATCTAAGTCCTCCAGCAATTTGAGATGAGTATGGAGATTTCCATGCAACGTGTTGTGATTTCATCTGACAGGTGAAATCCAAACATCTGTGCTGTTGCAATATCCTGCCTACTAACTGACTATATATAGCCTAAATCTGAAGCATAACTGATTTGCCCTGATCCAAACCCTAAGCTTTAGATTTCGAATTTATCAAACATCAGTCATAACAAACATACAATCTCTGGCATCAAAACAAGTGAGAATGTGGTTCACTGGGTGGAAACGTACACATGTACACAAGAAGAATCACATACAGGTCTTATAGCTTAACTTTTAGCACCAATAAAATTTTTTAACAGGACCTTTGTTCCTCCACCCTCATCATTAACACTGGCTCTCCACAGGGCTGTGTGCTTAGCCCTCTATCATACATGGATATCTTCAGCCCTGCCCATTCCTCCAACATGAAACGTTTGCTAATAACAACAGTGACATGTTTAATATGTGACTATGAGTCAGAATGCAGAGATGAGATCTCTGTACCAGCAAAACAGACGAGATGATAGTCGGCTTTAAGAAAGCCTGGCGTCTGTGTTTCGGTGAAGAGGGAGTTCCTGAACAATAAAGTTCAATCAGTCTTCATAAATTTACAAGTTTTTATGATTCAGGATCTTCATCATGTGGTTTATTTGTTTCTGGGATTATTATTGCTGGTTTACTTGTTTTTGTTTTCAGTTACTTTATGATCTATTTTCTGCCAACACATTTAAATATTTTGGTATTTACACAGTTTGGCCTTCTAGTTTGTTCACTTAGTTTAGGGTTTCTTTATAGTGTGAAGTTAAGGTTTATTCTTTTATTCTCAGTATTCCTTAGTTATATATATAAAATAAATAAAAATTTCCTGTTTTTCAATGTAACCTAGTTCAGTGACTAATTGGGGCTTAATTTCTGCATGTCTCATTAAGTCATGCAGAGACTGAGAGATGCGGGTTACCATGGTGACCCACTGGCAGTAACCCTAACATTTCTTTTGATCTTGAGTCTTGTAACACTTCTTTTTTTGGGGTGCAGTAGCTCAGTAGGGTTAATCAGGTCGTTTGGTAACCAGAGGGTCACCAGTTCAAATCCCCAGTCTGTTTGGCAAAGATCACTTTGCCGTTGTGTCCTTCACCCGACATATCACCCACCCTGCCTGTTTGATGGTGGTCAGAAGGTCTAGTGGTGCCTGGAAGCCTCACCTGTCAGTGTGTGTGAAGCACTTTGGGAAGTGTACACACCTTGCAACATTTCTTGCACAGCTTAATTAACAAAATATTGTTGTAACTTATATTATAGCAAAGTAAATAATTTTGTTTGTAAAGAAGTTGAATTATGAATCTCAGGATGTAGCTGCATTAACACCTCACTTCAGAAATGCTCTAGTTGGGTTAATGTTGTTGTGTTTGAGCAGAACATTGAGTCCAGACTGAAGGTGCTGCTTCCGGAGGATGTTGGAGCTGCTCTGATGGATGGAGTTGTCCTCTGCCATTTAGCCAATCACATTTGCCCTCGATCAGTAGCCAGCATTCATGTACCCTCACCTGCAGTAGTAAGTAAACTGCTCATAAACTGTAAATATTCTTGTTTAACTCCGTTTTTCATGCTAAATATGTGTTTTAGTTGTTGTTTTTTAATTTTTAGCATAATCCTGAAACCACACACTTGAGTTTTTAGAAAACCTATTTCACAGCAGACATTTTGACTTGAAAGAGTAGAACTAACAAGAACTACAATCCATTGAAGTTTTGTTGGTAAGTATTTCTCACAGCAGTGTTTTTCAATCCTGGTTCTCATGTTTTAGATGTTTTCTGGTTTAAACACACCTGATTCAAAGATTGCATGAGTCGAGTTCAGCAGAAGCCTGTCAATCAGTTTCAAACTGAAACAGGGAGGAATCTAAAACATGCAGGACAGTGGAAATGTCTGCTGTGACATAGGCCTGCCATTGTTTTGTTATGGTTTTATGCTAAATGTAAAAACTAACATGACTGATGTGGCTTCCAGCCGAAGCTGAGCATGGCAAAGTGCCGTCGGAATGTTGAAAACTTCCTGGATGCGTGTAAGAAGCTCGGAGTTCCACAGGTAACAAATATTATCGTTTTTTGTGCTCCAGATTTATTTTCTCCAGATATAAAAATGATATGCATGTTATGTCACGCACTTGTTGATCCAATTGGCTAGTTTACACGTCCTAAATGTACGACTGATTGAATTCTTCTTTTTTCATGGCTCGTGAACATGACAGAATGTTATTTCCATTAAGGAGATCAGTAAGACTGATAATATTTTAAAGTAAACACTAGCAGACAGACACCTCTGTTGTTNTTTTAGTGTGTGTGGGTGAAGTGAAACTAATGAATCTCTTTCTGTTTATTCAGGACAAACTCTGCCTGCCGCATCACATCTTAGAGGAACGTGGTCTGGTGAAAGTCGGCGTGACCGTCCAGGCTCTGCTGGACCTGCCTACATCAAAAAACACACATCTGTCACCTATTTGACATGGGCGCAAATGTTACACATGTCCTACAGTCACCCAGCACGTCTTTCTTCCCATCTTTCCAGCCCAAATCTGCCCCAGAGACCCCACCCTAATCCCCCTCAGGGCGAGGACCCAGCAGCTCGTGGCCTCTTGACAGTCTGTTTTTGCCTGACGGAAACGGGAGACATGATGATTTTATGCCTCCTTTTATGATGTCAGGCTTCAACTAACTCATGACCGTCACATTATCAGTTGTAAAGCGTGTTTCCGGATTCTCCCTGTGATCGTGTGGACTTGTAATGTGGCAGCATCTTTCCTGAGCTGCAAAGTTGATGTGCTGAAAAGACAAATACAGCAAGATGACTTTCTCCTCCGTCTCATCTGTAATTAATGACTCTGTAAACGTTCATCCAGAATGAGACCTAACTCACTTTTTCACTGAGAACTACGGCTGTTTTTTTTTCTTGAGTCATCCAGAGGTGTGAATTTATTTAATCTGCATTTGAGCATCTCTTCTGCTTTTTGAGGAGAAGATCAAGCTATCATTGGATTCGGTGCTGCTCATTCAACAACTTTTCCAGGTTTTCTGAAATTCAGTTGCGATTTCAGCTTCTGTAGGAGACATAAATGACTTTTTGCTGATGTTTTTTTTCCCCTACACCCCTACCTGCATCAGGGAAAGTGACATTTAACCACTGTGATTACACACTCATGATTTTTGCCAAAATCATGACTCTAATTTTTTAAGGCTTTCACTTTTTTTAATTGACGTCTGAGTTTATGTATTTTTAAAAGTCTGTTAAACTCATATGTCATATGTGTTGTTTTGCTGCTTTCTGCACAGAGTCGTTGGGATTTTCAGTTAAAACTTAAGATAACAAGATAACATAAGAAACAATTTGACTGTTTGTTCTTTGGATAAAAAAACTGTTGCAAACATTTTCACTGCATTTTGATACAGATATGGAAATAAGAAAGTTAACCTTCTTTCAGTTTTTGAGGTTTAACATATCAGGAAAAAATACAAAAAAATCAGCTTTTTATTCAGCTCTAAAATTATTTAAATCTAACCTCAAATGTACAGAAACAAATTCCACCATTTTATCAAAACAAAAACGTTGTCCACTCTTGTTGCAAAGTATCAGCCAGGTGTGGCTGATCAAATGTATTGATTAGCTGATCATCAGCAACCATCAGAGACCATCTTGTTTTGATCTCGGTCATCTTGCAGTCATCGAGTCGACCTCTCTGTGAATCAACAAAACCTGAATGACCCGAAGGAATTTTTTTCAAGAAGAGTGGAAATGAGTGAAATTCCTCCACAGAGATGAGAAACTTAAAAAGTCAGACAGAAAAAAAAAATGTCTGATCTGCTGCTGCTATGAGAGGTTCTACAAACTGTTGTATCATGAGGTTAATCTGGTTGTTCACACACAGCTTTTCCATTCTGGCTTTACTTTTGTTTAATAAATCATGTCTTGGTGGAATCTTTTGTGTGTTTTTGTAAAGTTGAGGTTAGATTTAATTAACTTCAGAATTTGATAAAGATCAGATTTAGTTTTTTCTCTGGAATATAAAAAGCACGGGAATTCTCCTTTCATCATGACGACATGAGCTAAGACAACATTTCAACTGTAATGAAAGTTGTTTATTTACTTTTTATAATTCACATATCCTATCTTGATCTTGTACAGCTTCTTTTTCACGTATGTTTTCTGGGTGCTTTTGGCAAACTTGGAGGTTCCCTTGCTGACTAAAAACAGCTGGCGTGCACCTTGACAAACATCCAAACATAGATTACACTGGAGAACATTGTACCGAAATCACAACTCATGCAAACCCTACGAGTAGAGAAAAGGTGCCATAATGGAGCATAAAAAACTTCATGTGGGTTAAGAAAGTTCATTAAAGTTTTCTTTAATTTTCTGTAGCTTCTTAAATCATGAGCCTTTGCAACAACAAGCACATAACAGCTGTGTGCATGACAGAGAGGACGGTTTTACCTCAGGCAGGCTTGATGCAAAGCCAGCTATAAAAAAGTACCACAACGTGAATAGAAGTAATTAAGTGAAATGTAAACTAGATTTATTTATAGACGTGGGCAAAGTTAAACTATGCATCTGTCAGCTCTGATGAAAACTGCTGCGAACTCTGACATAATGATTTCGTGTCATAATGTTTGTTTTGTGGATACTTTTATTATCATCGCGTGGACATAAATTTTAAAACAAGAGAAACTTGAGGATTTGAGCACCATTTCTGTGTTTATGATAACCCTGATCTCACTCCCATCATTACGATGTGGCGGCATTAACATGACATCCAGCTGTACGGGCTTGTTTCACAGAAAAAGAAAACAAGACAGAGACGTCCCAAGAAATCGTAGCAGATTTATCTGCTTAAACTCTCGTTCAGTTTCTCCTGCTGGAAACATCACTTCTTTAACTAATATAAAATACAGCAATAGACAACTTAAAACATGAAATACTGTGCCTTAAGTGAGGGTTGTCTCTGTCTTCATTCAAAGATCATTTCAAGCAAATCCTTGTTGTTTCTTCTTTAATCTGTGACACATCGTTTAAAATATTTACTTCCTTGTCTGAGAGAGGCTTCGTTTTAAAGCAGCTCAGATCAAATTCAGGGACATTCCCATAAAGCTCATCGTTTCATGACATCATTTCAAAGAATTCACCTTTACAGGTGCGACTTCCTTGTTTACCGCATTATTTCTTTGGTTCTATTTAAATAATAAGGGTCTAAGTAAGAGTCATGTTAGACTTCAAAGCGAAGGTGTGACAATCTTGGTAATGAACAGGCTTGTTGTGGCTTTTTATTAGACATCTTTGCTCTATTGGGAAACTTCAACCTGCAGTTTGGCACCTCACGCAACCTCCAGCTTTTCTTTATTGTTCAACATCTCATAAAAAAAACCTCATATTTGTGCCAGATGTCAGTAAGTGTCATTGCTGCTCATGTAAACATCGACAGATGCATCAGCTGCCTTCAGCTATCCTCCGAATCAGAGTAATTAGACCTTGAGTGATGAAAATGCATGTCACCGAGTCTGAAGATTGTTCTCTTAAATTTCCCAAGAATTTCTATGAAATGAGTTCTTAATCTAACATTTTCATCTGAGTTGTGTTTTGGCTCCTCTCAAACATCACAAGTTTTCAACAGTCACAGTTCTGGCTGCAATTAAATCATCAAACAAGCGTCTCTCCAAACAATCCAAATGAGTTACGATTAGCCAAATATTACGTTTAGAGCGCACGCCATTATTTGCGCAAAAGTTAGACATCCTGGAACTATCTAGAGTGTAACATATTGAATAATAAAAGCCTTAAATCTGACTAATTTGTTCTACAAATGAAAGAAAAATAAGATAAATAACATTTTTTTAAAGAAATACATGTCACCTGCTTCCTTTCGTGTCAGAGTTTTAAACTAAAATCGTGCAATCTCAGTCATTTTCTGTACCAGCTTGTTCCTGTTCAGGGTTGCAGGAAACTGGTTGTTATAGATCCCCTAAAAACTTTCTGACAACTACATTAAAATCCTTAATTTACCAATAAACACAGAATATAAATCATTGTTGCAATTTGCTTTTCAGTAGCAGTCGATTAATAAAAAGAGCATTTACACACGTCTGTGGGGTTAGCTGGGTCAAAGTCTTAACATTATGACACAATTCTTAAACACGTCTGTGTTTAATTTCTATGTTGGCACCAGTTTAGTGGTGATGGGTTTTTTTTTTCAGATTATTCAATCCTTTGAGTGGAAGTGCATGTATGAATTAAGATTTTCTCGAGGAAACTCAAGGAGTCTTTGAAATTTCTCCCTTCTGAGAAAAGTAAAACTGATTGAATATACTAAAACCTAAATGGATGTGCAGCAACATGCAACTCCTGATAGCTTTAAAAAAGCCTGTTTCCTTGAGTTGTGATGATTAAAAAGATTGAAATACTGAGGTATTAGATTTCGGAGGTATGCATATTTCCATGTAACAGTGCCAATTAACAATGATGAATAACTAAGCTTTCTGTTTGTTTATATTCTTTGTGAAGTGCGGGGTATGTGTGTCAAGCTGAAAAGCTTTCAGTCGTTGTTACAATATTTTCCATAATTTTAGCAAAGAAATTCCTCTTATTATCACAAACTCTGCACTTCTTATACAGTTTAATCATTTTTGTATTTTTTCATGTTTCATGCTGCTGCAGTTCTTAGAGTTTTGTTTATTTTTCAGTTCCTGAGAGAGTGCAGTGTGCACACGATCAGAGTGTTACTGACTCCCATGGAATTTTAGCTCTTCTCCAGAATCAGAAGTAAAGGGTCTGTTTAATGTCACATACCTTGTAAGTGAAACACTGCAAAACCATCAAAATCTTTACGTGTCACAACCAGACGCTTCTGTTGCTTGTGGTTCAGGAATGTTTTTTAATGCATCTTAACTTTATCCTACAGCGACAGTTTGTTGGAGATCTCATTTCTACCGTTTGCCTGACTGAGTGCAGGTAGCGTGTGACAGAAGTACAATAAATATTAAGTTTTTCCGTTTGTTTTGTTATGCAGGACTTTGTTTTGAAACCTCACAGAGTTGTCAGCAAGTTTTCCAGTTCAGATTTATTGGTTTGTTAGTTATTGAGAAAGCAGCAGCTCTAATCTGTGCTGTCTGTGCTTGTCATCACATCATGGAGGCCTTATTCTCAAGATAGTAGCAAATACTGTCTAGAAAACAATGTGCTAAACAGGAAATGTGTTGCTTTTGGAGAATCCTTTCACCACAACATGTCTGAGCATCCTGATGGACATCCTAAAAAACAAGGACACAATGTAAACAAAGGGCTTCTAACGCATTGAAACAGATGATCTGAGTCAATTCTTATAGTTTTAGAATACTAGTGTGACATGTCAGTGAGTCACCCGGTCACATATAGCAGACAGGTTCACACAAGATATCTGGTAACATTAATGACGTGTTGACAACTGCTGTAAACATGACCAGAATTGTGCAAGTGTCGAACAAAAAAATAGAAATTCCGCCAAAGACAACCATTCTTATCTGTGTCCAGCTGATCCTTTATTGTGACATTTTTACCAACGTGAGAGAAGCTTGTTATTTTTTGGGGATTGTTTTTAGTTCATCTTTCAATTTTTTTTTAGAACACAGAGACTTCATGTTCTCTATTTTACTGAAAAACAGTAAACACTTGAACTACATCAGCTCCACCCTACACCCCCTCTGATTTAAACCAACAACTTTAGCTTTTAAAATGCAAAAATGAAACTAATTTAATGGAGGTTTTGCTGCAGAAAAGTCCTTTTGCCTCTCTTATTTTCACAAATACTAAAAAGATAACATCAAATAACATGCTGCTTTAATTTTGAAAGGTAAAAGCTTGCAAACTATTTGCAAGAAGATGTAAAAATGATGCCAAATGTGTTCGGTGAGAAGTTTTTTGCCCTCTTTGATTACTCTGTTTAATTCCAGGGATTGTATTTGCTTTCTTTGGTTTTCCTGTTCAGCAGCTAGTAAAAACATTTTAAAGCCTGAGGTTTGGGGTTTTACAAATGATTTTATTTGAATTATGTGACACTCAGCTTTACAACAACTTTAATAACCAGTTTGTTACCTCAATAGGTTGGAAATGTAAACAAGAAAAAAAGTGCATTATTTGAAATCTGGTGCTGATCTTCTGCTCATTATTAATGTTTGAAATTCAGTGTATGTTGTCCAGGTTTTAAGTTTACTGTAATAATTAAACTGTACTTTTTTGGGCAATAATTTAACAGCTTACCTTGTTGTGGAGACAAAACAGTAAAACAGTGAGTCACGTCTTTATATAATACTGCCGAGACAACTCAAACTCATGTATAAGCTTTTTAAAAACATTTAAAGATGATCCGATGCATGTACGACTACAGAATGATTGAAAATAAACCTCTGTACATAGAATCTGTATAAAATTCAAGGTTTCGCTGAAGGCAATTGAGGTCAACATTAAAATAAAGTGACACTTCTTTCAAACTTCACGCTGTTGTTGTTTTTAGATTTTTATTTGCAGGCTCCAACCAATAAAATAACCTTAGATAAACACTATAAATGTGTGTTATGAGTGATTCATTGTGAGAGGAGAAGTATGAACAAACAAAACATGCATTCAAATCTGCTCTATAAACTCCTCATCACCTGCAGTGTTTCTGCATCACTGCCTCAGTCTTTAGAGTCTCCTGCTGCCAAACTCTCAGGAAGTCGATCTAGTTTCCAAACGTTTTGGTTTGACTTCATTGTGCTTTTTGTTTTTCCCTCCAGCTTGATGTTTGTACTTTGGGTTTCCTGCCCGAAGTGAAACCAGTTGTCCTTCTGTGTCTGAGCATGTCTCAGTCGCATCTCCAACAAAGTCTGATCATACTTGACTTTTTCTGGATGTACACTCCCTGTGATGCTTCCTTTTTTCCTGGGAACGTGTGAGTCTATTCACTGAGAAAAAATAACTTCCCACTAACATGAGCAACATAAATCTTGATGTGGCTTTACTTTGATCCATACAGATGCTTTAATTTTGCAAATAAAGAGCATTTTTTTTGCCTTTGAAGCCAGATGTTTGACAGTTATTACAGCATTGAAAAGAAATAGCTGAATTGCATTCAGACGTACAGCTCTTGCTGACATTTTTATATGATAATTATGTAATTTTCTGCCCAATGGCAATCTCTCTGTGCTCATATTAGATATAATTCTATCGCGTCTGATTAATCCACCTGTTGGATTGTGAGCCAATTCCAATCTCCTGGTTTTGCCAAGGTGTCAAAAGATTTGCAGCCTTAAGAATTAACGTATTACCTGGAAATACATCACTGAGGTTAAACAGTTGATGAAGAGCTAATATTACAGTTACATAATGTCACGGTTGGACTAAATTAATATGAAATGCTGCATGAAGAAGGATTATTCTTTGACATGGAAATACAGCACTATACATGCTCAAACACATTCTTAAATCTTTGGTTTTACCAGTACTTTTCAAACCAGGGATAACTGGTTGGATAATTTGCAGTTTTTACTGTTTGCTCATATCCTCTGTACATTTTCACCTTTTGACTGTGTTATTCTTTGAATCTTTTATGTAACCTCCAATGCATTTATCATTCTGGTATGGAATAATCCTGGAACATTGACATCTGTGATAGCTAGACAAATAATGCAGAGGTAGAGGCAAAAACAAAAGCCCCGCCCACTCCATGGAAACATAAAATAGTTTCTTGGCAAAAATGTTAAAATGCACCTCAGAAAATGTTTCCAGATGTTAAAATCTGTTGATTTATGTAGTTCTTACTAGTTATTAGTTATGTGATGTTTGAGTAGGCAGGGCGTTTAACCCCATTGTTTGGGCTGTGACAAGAAAAAAATAAAATAATACTTTTAAAGGTCCAGAAATCTAAACAAACTTAGGGGGCATTTCTAAAATCAAAAAACAAGTTTATTTACAATCTCTCAATTAAATCAACTTCTTCATCAGGAAAAAAGGTCCGATCTGCAATCTGATCTCTCTTCTAATTGTCTCCTCACCTCCTTCTCCTCTTCTGCCACCGATCCAAAGACTTTTAATGGCACCAGCCGACCAACTCCGACTCAGCTGGCCCCAATCAGCTGATCTCCACCAGATGTCTTCTATCAGTTTATCAAGGTGGAGTAGCTTCCTATGGAGGAAAAAAAGTGACAGGAAAACAAAGGGAGAAAAAGAAAAAAAAAAAGAAAGAAAGAGAGAGAGAGAGAGAAAGAGTCGAAAAACGGGTGTGCATACAAACAAACGTCCTGACTGGGACTCAGAGGCCATAACACCATGAACCATGATTCTTCCTTAAAGATCTTTCTCAAACCTTTAACCTGGATCTGTGTTTCAGCCTCCTACTTGTTTTATTTAATGGTGCAGATTGATCATGTGAACTTGCTGCTGCCTCAAACAACTGTTCCTTAAGGTTGCTATTTTAAAACAATGGAGGTATGAGTACCTGGAAGGGTCTCTCATGATAAGTTACACCCAGGAAGGGCTTCAGACCAGACCAGGAACAATTCAAAGAACCTGAAGAAATGTCACCAGAATAATAATAATAAGAAGAAAAACACCTAAACTAAAGACTGGTGCGCTTCCTGGAGGTGCATGTGGATGGATGGATTGGTCCTTCACTGAGGTAAGAGCTGTCCATAATCATACTTGCTACAGGTCATCTAGGGCTAAAGGTTGATGATTAATTCTGGAGCCAAGTTATCAGAACAGTGGCCCAGTTTCCTGAAAACACTGTATGGAGGGAAGGCAGAGCTGTCAGCTGATCACTACACTGTGGTGAGTTGCATCTGGTGGTGGAGGCTGCCAAATGGACACAGTAAATCCAAGTGAGAGGATGAGAGTATTCTGAGGATTTCAGGAAACCGATGAGATATTCAGCTTGTGTTTTTAAGCCAGAGGTGTCCAACTGTAGGCCCCGAGGGCCACCATCCTGCACGTTTTAGATGTTTCCCTGTTTCTACACACATGATTCATACCCTCAGTTTCTCAGCAAGTTCTGCCCATTAATCACCCGTTCATATGAATCATGTGTGATGATTGAAAACATAGCCCCCCTCGAGGCCTGGATCTGGACACACCTGGTTTAAACCCTCCAGCATGCTTCCTTCAGGAGCCGAGGCCAGAAAGTTGTTAATGTGTGTCATGTCATGAATCAACAAACCTGTTAGTAGACTGCAGAGCAGTGAAGTGTGAAAATAGTTCATCACATCTTGGTTGACTTGCAGTTACTCTTTGATTTTTGACAACAGTAATTAACATTTCTTCCAAAGAAAAAAGCAAAGCAGCCTGTAGTGGCACATCATGGTGATTCATGATAACGGTAGAGATAAATATAGGTTGGTAGTCACTGAGGCTTGACTTCTCTGTGTCTGGAAAGACGGTGGTAATTTAAAAAAATATTTAGATCTGTTGCTATAAATATCTGCACATTCCAAACACCATGTGTTATCATGACAGCTTCTGTTGGAGAGTGACATTTGGGTCTATCAATGGAATATCTCTATTTAATTGCTTAGATTCCCCTCTTCAGGTCACTGAAACAACCCTAACCCCCATGCATAGTGGTCGGCTACTCAAAGGTTGCTTTCTTGTACCTATATGGGTGCTGATGATTTACTTACAGGTAAGCTGGACTATGCAGTATCACTCCACACACTGAAACCAACGGTCAGTGTGTGTGTTTACTTATAATTTTACAGATATGATGTAGTGATATTATCATAATCTTTGTTAATTATTGTTTAAAACATGTATTTTCAAAATGTTTGGAAAACATGGACAACTTTTCGACAAGTACAAATTCAAAGAAAAAAGTTCAAATGGAGTTTAAATTTCCATCTTTTATATGTAAAGATGAAAAAATGCTTAGAAAAACAAACTTGACTGACACCTAGATTGTAGAGGGATTTTCCAGTCTCAGCGATCTGTGTGGCCTGATGATCAACATCATTCCATCCTAATATCCATGGTAACTATTTGCGCCACTGCCAGATGCTCAAAAATGTGCAAGTCGAAAACATTAGAGAAAAAAAAAAGCAGTTATAAATAATTTTGATGTTTTTTCTTACGTTGTTTACTTTTCTGGCCCCTAGCAACCTTTATCTGCTCATTTTAGTACAAAAAGGTGTGAAAATGCTCCAGTAAAAACAACCTAAAATGCGGGTTTACGCAGTTTCTAAAATTTTCTCATCACATTAATCACTGTCTCATGGTTCAATTCGGATGACAGATTCAGTGACATTCTGGTCACGTAATGCCTCTCTGCTCGTCCAGTCAGAGACGTCACTAAAACTAAACCAGAAAAAAAATCTCTGGCTTTATGCCACATCTGTAATTACAACCATAAATAACCTTCTCCATCAAAGGGACAGACCTGAACTGACCACATCAGCTCTTTATCTTTACAGTTAACAAAGTATGTTATTTTGCACTTGTCAATCCCCGAAATTCTTCTTGTGTTCGGCTCCTTTAACCACACTTAGTGACACCCTATTCAAAAGAATTAATACTTTGCAAACACTATAAAAAGCATCACAAAGTACTCATAATTCATTTAGTGTTAAATCAATGAAGCAAGCTCATCATAAAAATTCTAAATAAATAAATAGTATTAATTCTATTGCAGCTCTTTATGAATGTCTATAAAGTGTTTAAAGTGTCATTATTACCTGTAATATTATCTAATTATTAGTCATTTGTATAAGTAGTTATAATATAAACTAAAAAATTAAAGAGTCAACGTGACTTTCAAAAAAGTTGTTTTGTTCCTTTGGATTTACCCTGAAGAGTTACATCCCAATTAACCCGTCACTGTTCTGATATTACCAAGATGTTTTATGACTCTGTCCAACCCCTAAAGACACATCAAGAAGAAAGAAGCAGACCTAATTGGTGTATCAGATTAGATTTTTATTGTCTGAGAGAAAACCATAATTATCCACACCTCAGTTTGACCTCCGCAGCACAAGTTTTTGCTTGCGTGGATACGTGACCCAGATTGCTTAACTGTTTTAAAAAACGGAGGCGTGGCACAGTTGCACTGTCACCTTGTAGGATAAAGGTCCTGGTTTCCCCACTCACATGTTCTCATGGTGCATGGGGGGGGTTATCTGGGACTCTAGTTTCCTTCTACAGATCAAAAACATGCAAATTAGATTCATTTAAATTCTACGTTTAAGGTCAGTCAGTATCTGTATTGGTCTTGCTCATGGGGTCGGACACTGGACAAAGTTTTTTCAAACTTAAAGCTGAAAAATGGGGAGCGATCTTGCCCGGAATCGACACAGCCGGCCGGGTTTACCATGGACTCCTGGGGTGAGTGGAAGATGGTATGCCTGTCTGCTCTGGAGGTCAAAGACGTGGAGGATGTCTACATTTTTGGATTATAAATTGTGGGGTACCTGCTGATCAGAGTGGGTGGTTACCTGATGTATTGACAAATTCTAAAGTTATGGATTGGATGGGCTGCTACTGGCAACACCTGGACTAAAAGATTAGGAGATCTGGATCGCAGACTGGATGCGGTCTCGGAGCAGTACCGCAACCAGCTGGCTGTGAGTCTCGAACGGTACAGGGAATGCAAAGTTCGAGACAGCAAGCTGGCTGACGGGGTGCTGGAGCTGAATCGTAAACCTGTCTCTTATACACATNCCAGGTCGTCCTCCAGAGTCTGGGCACCTCTCCTCTCGGCCTCCAGGCCGTCCCCCAGACTGTCGGCGCCTTTCAGAGCGGCATCCTGGCCGCCCTCCGGACTCTGGGCGCCTCTCAGAGCGGCCTCCAGGCCGTCCACCAGACTCTGGACGCCTCTTAGAGCGGTCTTCAGGCCGGCCGCTAGACTGGAGTCGAGGAGCCACTCTTCAGGGCCTAGGCCGCCTCCTGACTCTCTGCGCCTAGGGCGCTTTTGGTTTCCAGGTTTTTGACTGTGTTTATGTTTAGCCTGGTTTTTTGTTTGTTTGACCCTGACCTTAGGTTTGTCCCCCCTGCCTTACCTCCCACCTCCCACCCGTACTGGGGTTTTGTGTTTGGGACGTCGGGTGCCGCCCCTTAAGGGGGGGGGTCCTGTCAGGGTCTGGGGTTTTGTGTTTGAGGATTGATGTTGGTGATGGTTTTTTCACTGTAAGTTGTGTTTCACGGGTGACTATGGGGATCTCTGCAGCTGGTGAGTGTGGTGTTTCTGTCACTAATTGTCAGTTCCAGGGCGTGGCAGTCATCAGTGGTTGCAGGTGTGGATCGTTACCCAGCTCAGGAGAGCTGGGTATTTAAACAGAGGAAGAACCACAGACAGGCGCCAGTTCGTTCTCTTACACACCCTTAACGTGGTACAGAGTGGCCGGGGATTATTTATGACAGTTGTTTTCGTTAGTGCTACTAACCTGCCTTCTCTGTCCAACCCCTAAAGACACATCAAGAAGAAAGAAGCAGACCTAATTGGTGTATCAGATTAGATTTTTATTGTCTGAGAGAAAACCATAATTATCCACACCTCAGTTTGACCTCCGCAGCACAAGTTTTTGCTTGCGTGGATACGTGACCCAGATTGCTTAACTGTTTTAAAAAACGGAGGCGTGGCACAGTTGCACTGTCACCTTGTAGGATAAAGGTCCTGGTTTCCCCACTCACATGTTCTCATGGTGCATGGGGGGGGTTATCTGGGACTCTAGTTTCCTTCTACAGATCAAAAACATGCAAATTAGATTCATTTAAATTCTACGTTTAAGGTCAGTCAGTATCTGTATTGGTCTTGCTCATGGGGTCGGACACTGGACAAAGTTTTTTCAAACTTAAAGCTGAAAAATGGGGAGCGATCTTGCCCGGAATCGACACAGCCGGCCGGGTTTACCATGGACTCCTGGGGTGAGTGGAAGATGGTATGCCTGTCTGCTCTGGAGGTCAAAGACGTGGAGGATGTCTACATTTTTGGATTATAAATTGTGGGGTACCTGCTGATCAGAGTGGGTGGTTACCTGATGTATTGACAAATTCTAAAGTTATGGATTGGATGGGCTGCTACTGGCAACACCTGGACTAAAAGATTAGGAGATCTGGATCGCAGACTGGATGCGGTCTCGGAGCAGTACCGCAACCAGCTGGCTGTGAGTCTCGAACGGTACAGGGAATGCAAAGTTCAAGACAGCAAGCTGGCTGACGGGGTGCTGGAGCTGAATCGTAAACTGGCTGCGTTGCTGGATCTAAATAGAAGGAGTGGCGCCACCTTGGAGAAGTTGCAGTTTTGGCTCGGTGTGTAGAAGTGATTGATTGATTATTGGCAGCATTACTAAGCAATTTGGCAAAAATTCAACCGTTTTGGACCTTTCCACAAAAGTGTACCATATGGACAACAGGAGCTGCTGAAATTCTTCAGCTTCGATCTAACCACTTTTATTTTTGTTTCGGTTGGTCTCAAGGCCAATGTACTAAATTCCCCTGGAGCAGTGAGTGCTGAGGTGCACAGCCCCTCCCTTCCCCTGTCCACTAGACACCAACAGACTGAGGACAGACATAACGGTTCTGGCCCAGAGATGGTGTCCTTGACTCTTCTCCGCATGCAAACACACACTGATTGCACTTCACATCCCTATAAAAGTTCTCGACATGTCTTGTTTATTGTCCCCCGCTAAGGCTATTTTTTTTCAATCTCAAACACCGCCACCCAGTGGGTGCTGCATGAGAGGAATTTTTTTATCCTGACCTTCCTAATGTGTCCTTCTTCCTGTTTTAGCATATAAGTTTATACGTATGTATATGTATATGTATCTTATACTCTCATTTGGCTCTAATGGTGGCTGCCTCGGGGAGTGAGAGTGAAAATATGTCTCCACTGTAATTTCGTTGTACCTGTGCAACTTGTAACTGTGCAATGACAATAAATCGCTTTCAATTCAATTTATATAAAGGTGTCTGCACACTGATTGGGCATTTTAAAGGTTAATCTTATTATGACAGGCAGATGTACGGGCTGTCAACTTCCATTCAGGCATGTGGCGCTTTAAAAAAACATGAGAATCTGCGCAACACAGATGTCGTGTAATTTTTTTCCCTCCCTCAGGCGGTTGTCATTTTAAATCCATTAAAGTAAATGTTGGATATTTGCGTGTCATCAAGGAAGAAATTGATACACTGAGTCTGTGGCAAAGTCCTGTCTGTGATCTGACCTGAGGCAGAATGTTTAAAACCTGGCAGCATCTCAGACCTGAGGTAACTCTGACATATTACAACTGGGCCAACATGATGTCATGAATTGTTGTTTAGAAACCTGCTGGTTGAAATGAACAGAAGAATTTACAGTGAGAACAATCCAAAAAGAGCAACAGGAATAAAACAGCTTCCCATGCAATGACTCAAACAGGTAGAAAATGACTGATTGTGTCCCTTTAAAAAATCCCCAACCCATTTGTCACCAGTGTTATAATGAGATTAGATATTCTGCAGCGGACAATAAAGGTTTGCAGGATTGACATATTTCCTTAAAACCTAAAATCAATTAACCAATCAGCTGTTTGAGAAATGTAGCCCTCTGTCAGGGTCTGGGGTTTTGTGTTTGAGGATTGATGTTGGTGATGGTTTTTTCACTGTAAGTTGTGTTTCACGGGTGACTATGGGGATCTCTGCAGCTGGTGAGTGTGGTGTTTCTGTCACTAATTGTCAGTTCCAGGGCGTGGCAGTCATCAGTGGTTGCAGGTGTGGATCGTTACCCAGCTCAGGAGAGCTGGGTATTTAAACAGAGGAAGAACCACAGACAGGCGCCAGTTCGTTCTCTTACACACCCTTAACGTGGTACAGAGTGGCCGGGGATTATTTATGACAGTTGTTTTCGTTAGTGCTACTAACCTGCCTTCTCTTCCTCATCTCCTAGTCATATATGCTGGAGCGCTCCTCCAGCTCTGAGTGCCTCACCGGTCACCGCGCTGCTGTCACTCCTGCCACAGTAATACTGTGCAGACAGCCCCTGGAGCCGGAAAGAGGACTCACCTCCGACGGGGTTTCAGCGGTCGTGAGCATTCCGACCCGCTCTCCTTTCCCCGTCCTCGGACCCGTGTCCTGGAGCATCCTCCAGAGCCAGTGCCTCTGCGTGGTGAGTACCCGCCTATCGTGAGCACTGGCTTTGACACGGAAGAATTAGAGCTCAGTTGCGGAGATACGCGACTGGCTCTTTCCCTCTGGCTCCTGTCTGTCCCTGGTCGCCTCTGGATCCACACCTCTCCGGTGAGCGCGCTGCTGCCTCCCCTGCTGGACCCACGCAGGCATCGACAGCACCGCGTCCCGGACCTCACCGTACTGCCTCGACTCCTGGAGCACCACCCCCGCTGCAGTGTCCCTCGGATCTCACCACACGCAGCTTCAGTCACCGCGTCACTGTGAGTATCCGAGTACTATCCCCGCACACTGCAGCGGGCTGTTTTCATGTGTCACTAACACACGTCTCCTCCAGGATCGAGTTTCCACCCCACTGCAGTCCAGTCCTGAGCTTATTCATCGTGCACATTTCATATTCCTTGTACTGTTGTCTTGTGCATGTTTACAATAAACTTTATTTCACTGATCCCTGGTTCTCGTGTGTGT
>SSNP01000015.1:2436132-2464670 GCA_006937955.1 Pachypanchax playfairii | reverse complement strand
AGACAGCAAGCTGGCTGACGGGGTGCTGGAGCTGAATCGTAAACTGGCTGCGTTGCTGGATCTAAATAGAAGGAGTGGCGCCACCTTGGAGAAGTTGCAGTTTTGGCTCGGTGTGTAGAAGTGATTGATTGATTATTGGCAGCATTACTAAGCAATTTGGCAAAAATTCAACCGTTTTGGACCTTTCCACAAAAGTGTACCATATGGACAACAGGAGCTGCTGAAATTCTTCAGCTTCGATCTAACCACTTTTATTTTTGTTTCGGTTGGTCTCAAGGCCAATGTACTAAATTCCCCTGGAGCAGTGAGTGCTGAGGTGCACAGCCCCTCCCTTCCCCTGTCCACTAGACACCAACAGACTGAGGACAGACATAACGGTTCTGGCCCAGAGATGGTGTCCTTGACTCTTCTCCGCATGCAAACACACACTGATTGCACTTCACATCCCTATAAAAGTTCTCGACATGTCTTGTTTATTGTCCCCCGCTAAGGCTATTTTTTTTCAATCTCAAACACCGCCACCCAGTGGGTGCTGCATGAGAGGAATTTTTTTATCCTGACCTTCCTAATGTGTCCTTCTTCCTGTTTTAGCATATAAGTTTATACGTATGTATATGTACAGTGGGGCAAAGAAGTATTTAGTCAGCCACCAATTGTGTAAGTTCTCCCACTTAAAAAGATCAGAGAGGCCTGTAATTTTCATCATAGGTATACCTCAACTATGAGAGACAAAATGAGGAAAAAAAATCCAGAAAATCACATTGTCTGATTTTTAAAGAATTTATTTGCAAATTATGGTGGAAAATAAGTATTTGGTCAATAACAAAAGTTAATCTCAATACTTTGTTATACAGCCTTTGTTGGCAATGACAGAGGTCAAACGTTTTCTGTAAGTCTTCACAAGGTTTTCACACACTGTTGCTGGTATTTTGGCTCATTCCTCCATGCAGATCTCCTCTAGAGCAGTGATGTTTTGGGGCTGACGCTGGGCAACACGGACTTTCAACTCCCTCCAGAGATTTTCTATGGGGTTGAGATCTGGAGACTGGCTAGGCCACTCCAGGACCTTGAAATGCTTCTTACGAAGCCACTCCTTCGTTGCCCGGGCGGTGTGTTTGGGATCATTGTCATGCTGAAAGACCCAGCCACGTCTCATTTTCAATGCCCTTGCTGATGGAAGGAGGTTTTCACTCAAAATCTTACGATACATGGCCCCATTCATTCTTTCCTTTACACGGATCAGTCGTCAGTCGTCAGTCGACACCCTCACGAAAGGCGCGATTTTGGTTGTTTCAATCTTATTAACTTGTCATTATCACAACAAACCAGATTCTCCTCGTGAGTTTGTGTGGGTGTGGAGTGAGGTGGAGAGAGGTGGGGTGAGGTGCGGGGAGGCTTCTCCCTCGTTTGGAAAGTAGCTGAGCCTCTTAAACTCTGTCTGAACCTGCTGAGGAAGAAGACGCCTCTTTGACACCCGCATAAAACTCACGCCCCGGTTTTCAGTCGCTTTCAACCGGCTGCAAATTGAATAAAACGAATTGCTTTTCATGCTTTTATTGCGTGAACGAGTCACTGCTGGAGCGCGTCAGGAGCGACTGAAGCGACGTCACTCCCCTCGCGCATTCAAGTCAACACTGTTTTCTTCGATTTTGGAATTTATTCTTCCAGCTTGATATATTTTTTTTCTTTTAGTATTTATGTTTTTCTTGTTATCAAGTCTCGGATATTCACCACTGATGGCCAGTAAATACCGAGTGGTTCATTTATTGATGCTGCTCTTCATGACCTGGGGGAAGAGCGCACATTGCGAGGAGTTCACGGGTTGGTATAATTTACTCAGTATTAGTATGATTTCTTACTATTATTATTATCATTGTTATTATATGTGACCTTTGACTGTATTTAAACCCAGTTTATCACCGCAGGATGTAACACAGAAACCATGAAGATATATTATAAATGTGTCCACTGTGTACAAGGTGAACATCAGGAATCTGAAGATCAAAACGCATAATTTTAGCTAAACTTGCAATGTTCAATTAATTTGAAGCACAGAGTTTTAAAACACTTACGTTTTGGGGTATTATATTTATTAATTTATATCATATTACTTGTATATAAAAGATATATAAAAAAATAAATAAAACAAAGACAGAACAAGTTTGACATCCTCTTTGCAGTGGATCCTCCTGAAGACCTCACAGTTTCAGACCCTGGTCGTCTTGGATATTTGGACATTAAGTGGAACCCACCAAGCAGCCTGATCAACATGACAGAGTGCAAAATACAGTATCATCTGGAGTACTTTGACACGTACAACAACGAATGGGCTGTGAGTGTTTTTCACATCTTTCAAACCTGATATTGCCCCAAAATAAACATCCTACGGGTCCTTATTATTAATCCCTAATGCTTATTATGATAAATACAACATAGTCATTTTAAAGCACAATGTCACACAAAAAAATAAAAATAAAAGCATTTTTCCTCGACCCACTTCCATGCAGGTTAATAGAACTATGTGTGTAACATACTGATATTAAAAAAAGGCTCGTCAAATGAGTATTTAAATGCTGCAAGCAGTTTTTTTCATGAGAATGCCCTCAAGTGTTACAAGTTTAAAGATTTTTGAGCAGTTTGCCAACACATTATGATTCACCACATTCCTTCAGTAATGGAGCTTGAGTGTGGAAAAGCTGCACAAACTACTTGTTTTAGTGTTGTAATTGCTTCTCATATGTTGAACTTTTTACAGGATGATAACATAATAGGGTTGACAGCAATGCTGAATTTGAATCTGTAAAACAATTAACAGTGATGCACTGAGCAGTCACTCAAAACAGAATCTCTTATAATATCTAATGTCTGATGTCAATCTCATTGTCATTTGATATAATTAGCAAGTTTTAGGAAATATTATCACAGAAATGTCTAGTGGGACACTGTGACAGTTTTCTGCAGGGGCTGAAAAATGTATTTGGATTTCCACAATGTCAAATAAAATCTTATATTTTAAACATAAATGAGATTTTAAAAAGAGTGATTAGAAAGGTAAGTGGAGCCAAGTGTAAATCAAAACTTAGTCATAAATGTCGTAAATGTGTTTAGTGATCCCACAAATGCGGTTAAAATTTCTAACTAATTAAAACAATTTAGAATTTTATGTTCATGATCTGCTATAGTTAATTTGTCAAAACAAGGATAAATTTCATTTTAAAAACTGTGAGACAAAGTAGATTTTGGTATTTCCTTTCATCAGTCTATAAATCTGAAGACACTTCTAACAGCTTCTAACAGCTCTGGGAAAATCCAAACCAATGTTTCAAGAATAAAATGTCCCATAAATCACTTTATGAAGTATGACAGAAGCAGTTATTTGTCAAAGACCTCATCGGAAACTTGACTTGATCGTTTTTCTTTCAAATGGGGAAACTGTTTTCACATCACTGAACTTTTAATACAATAGGAATAAATTAACATTACTTCACATAATGCATGTCATATAATTTGCCACGCCCACATCCAAACGTCAACGTGATGTCTTTTTAAGAGACTTAATGATGGAGGGAATCCGACTTTTTCCAGCGAAAGCTCTGCTGCACCTCTTAACCTTTTCCTACACCCAGAGGGTAGAGCAAGATATTTATTGCGCCATTGTGTGAAATCCTGTTCTACTGAAATTCAGATACACGTGATGGCCTTTTTATTGAGTTCAGTGATACTGGGTGTGGGAAGACATATTATATATGAGGCAGTGTTTATGAATTTGGTCTGATTTTTAACTTGTTGAAGGAAAGATACGTTTTTGGATACCTGACATTTTTGGCGACTTGTTTTCTGAAAGTTCATGGTGTGCTAATCAAAACTAACTAAGTGTATTGTCCAGCGTAACTCTGAGGTATTACGGTGGGGTTCTTGTCTTGTTGACCTTGAGGTCCAGGTAATTACCTTCATATCATTGGGTGAAGTGTCACAAAAGTATTTTATGCTGATAGTGTTGTTTGTGCCACTAGGAATGGGCTAAGTACACAGCCATGTGGTGCTCCAGTGTTGCTGATAAGAGAAGAATATGTGGTTGAGTCCAGCTGTATTGCATGTTGTCTGTTGCTGATGTATGAGAAGGTCAGGTGAAACAGCTTCAGGATCATCAGGTGTGTCTGGCTGGAGTTCAAAGCAGAGCTGACATCCACAAAAATATCCAAATAATTGATCGAAGAGGCCAGATGCTGAAGGAGGCTCAGCAGACATGTTGCAGTGTCCTCTGTGCCCCTTTTTGTCTTAACAAAGGGGTCCAGCTGTAGGTTGGCAGATGGCAGGATGATGTTCAGCTTCAACTTCAGTGGGGATTTCACAATTTTGGATGTAAAGCCAACAGGTTGAGTTTATTGAGTCCTGAGTCTCTGGGGACAGGGTTAAAGTTGCAGTTTCATGTCCCACTCCCACCAGTCGTCCTTTTCCCGCATCTGATTTATTCATCTAGATATATTTCTCACTTCTTTGACCTCATATACATTATAAATACCACTGTGTGGAGGGAATACCACTAAAGCCATTTTATTTAAATAAACAAAGACACAATGATGAAAGGGTGTTCATTTTTTAATCCTTTGCTCTGGACCACCTGTTGACAGGAAAAAATAAAATATTTCTAATTGATTTAACATCTATTTATATATGGATAAAATCTTTTTTTATACTTAAAATGATGGAAGCAAAATATCTTCAATCTCTGTGATGCAGGAAGCTTTCTCTTTACCTCGGAAACCTTCACAGAAGTGGAAAATACCTACACAGTTACAGTGAAGAGAACAACTTTCTGAAATTCTGATGTAGTTTGTCACATAATGAGTTTTTCCTCTCTTCGGCTTTTTACCTGATTGATTCATACAAAGATATGTTTCTGAGGAAAAGTGGTTCATGACGCATAAAGGATTCCGGCTACAGTGATAGGAGGTGTTTCTTAGGTTACGCCATAAAGATGACGGTGATGATTACAACAAAGCAATAGGAGGTTCTTTCAAGTGTCAAATAGTCCAACCAGTTCTGAGTGACAAGTTTGAAAGTGGAAAATGTGTTTTTTTATTAAACATGTGTGGATGGATGGGACAAAAGAACAAGAGCAAACTTAGATTTCTGATATGTGCTAACAGGTTTCTGTGTTGGCAGGCTCTCAGGACGAGTAGGAGGAGCTACAGCGCTCAGTTTGATATGTCCAAAGACATTGCAGTGAGAGTTTACACCATGCTGAAAGGACACTGCACAGACAACAGGATGGTCATGAACAAAAACTCCACTGAATTGATTCAGAAACCTCCCAGCACAGGTCAGTCCTCAGAAAAACCACAGAAAAACAACACGGTGTAATGGGGAAACTTTCCTTAACTGGGCTTATTTGCACACATGCAGGAATTGTGGACACAGAAGCCCGAGATTTTGAGTGTGTGTTCCATAACATGGAGTGGGTGGACTGCAACTGGGCAAGAGGCCTGAAAACACCAAAAAACTCACAGCAGAATCTCTATTTCTGGTATGTCACTCCTAAAAAAACAGTTTTTTTGCAATGCAAGCAGCACATTAAGGCCTGCTGCGTTGATCCCAAACATAATATGTTACCTAACGCTTAAGTTTCCAAAACGGTGTAACCGGTTGGTTGCATTGAAAAACCAAACTGCATGTTGTAAAGCTGCACAGGCATTACTTCCCCCTCTACTTTCATTTTCAACTTTCCAAGCAGGCTGAATCAGCTTTCTCTATTTATACTTCATAATTAATAGCTCATAAAACTTTCATTATAATCATCCAGATAAACTGTTTGCTAATTTGTCTCCTTTCCAGGCATAAACCACTGCAGCAGTCTGCTGAATGCCCCAAATACATCCTGTCAGGTGGAGTCCGAAGCGGATGCCACTTCCAGAAAAATCTTCTTCCTGAATTCACTGATATCATCTTCTGTGTGAACGGCTCGTCCCCTGAAGGACCCCTGAAGTCAACATTTACCTCCCTACAGATCCAGAATCACTGTAAATACATTTTAATATTCTGATTTCAGCTTATTTTGTTGTTTTTTATGTTTTCCAGATCTATTTATGTTCTAAATCAATATTTTGTTCTTGTTTTTAATGTTTTTACAGTGAAGCCTACAACCACAGATAAGCTGGAACTGAAAACAAGTTCAGACGGGCATCTCCTTCTAGTCTGGCAGAATCCACTGAAACAGCTTTCTGATTACTGTCTAGAGTGGGAAGTGAAACACACTCGTGTGGGACCTGATGGACAAAAAGTACAGGTATGTTTTATCTGATGTATGTGAAGATTCTCTCAGCTCACATTCTTCCAAAAAAGTCAACATTTTAATCTTATTCTCTCCTCTAACAGATAATGAATTGTAGTCAGTTGTGTCCAGTAGACTGTGCTGGCTACTTCATTACAGTCTGAATTCCAACTTGAATGTTTGTTCCTTATTGAGCAACTTCATAAACATCTTTTTTTCATTCTTTAATTGAGAATCTGTTTTATTTTATATCTACATAACAGCTACAAATATTTCACTTTTTTTTATTTTCGAGCCACTCAGCCTTTTGGCAGCATCTATGGTGCACATCTTTTTAACTTTATTTACTTTTTTGTTACTATTTTTAATTTCTTTGGCAGGTTTGCTGTCGATGTGATACTTGTTTTGATGTTGTGGGACATTATTCTATAATCTGATGTCATTTTTTTTATTACCTCAGCAAACTAATGATCAAATCTTGAATAATAATTAAAAAAAAACTATTGTTTATATGTAAATTATATAACAAAAAACAATCAAAAGTGTCAATTTCTTTCAAAATCTTGATACATTGTATGATAAGACTGATTGACAGAAAAGCAACATTTTTCTCATGTCTAATTTCAGTTTCTCATATTCTAATAATTGATTGCGCTGATTTATTTACAGAGAGACATTCAAACCACAGAGACCAGCCTGACTCTGCCTTCCAACAACAGCAGTGACAGTAACTGCTTCCAGATCCGCTCCAAATTGAGCACAACTTGTGTTGAAAAAAGCCTGTGGAGCGACTGGAGTCGTGAAACGTGCCACCCAGGTAATCAGGTGTTGCAGCACTGCATAAATACTGCGCCCGGGGGCACTTGTTTTTAAGTTGTAACACATTTGCAAAACTATCATTTGTGTTTTTTGAGTGCAAAATGTTCAAAGATCGTCTACACTGCTGCCCAGGATTCTATTTTTGATACGTCTTATTTGACATGTCAAACAAACATATTTCTTAACCACTGAAATAAAATGCTCGTATTTGATTACAATCTATCGATACATGAAGATAATTTCTGTTACCTTTGAAGGTTAGATTTGATAAGATACTGAGGTGGTTGTCTACACCAGTCAGGGTAGAAACACTTATAGATAGATAGATAGATAGATAGATAGATAGATAGATAGATAGATAGATAGATAGATAGATAGATAGATAGATAGATAGATAGATAGATAGATAGATAGATAGATAGATAGATAGATAGTTTTAGTTTGAATGATCAAAGATGATGATTTTCTTCTCTTTGAAAGTTTCCATGAAGCCCCATCTAATAAAATCCATCCATTCATTGTTTGCCTGTTCAGGGTCACAGGAGGGTGGTGCTTTGCCTCCAGCAGATGCTGGGCAAGAGGTGGAGTTACAACCCTGGACAAGTCGCTGGTCCATCACAACCACTAGTGAAGTACCAGGTGAAAATCTGTCTGTTTTATGTTAGAAGAGATTATTGTGAGGAACGGTTTCAGAACTGCTTTGCACATTGTATTTATATTTATCTACTCTCAGGATATTTTGGCATATTATTCTATTAATAAATGTGTTTTTGGTTAAATTATACACAAAGTAATAACATATTGTTTGTATTTTAGCTGTAGAGGAATCAGAAGTGCCCCCCGAGCTGAAACCGGACCTGGTACCTGTTTACATTAACATTGCTATCGTCATCATCGTCGTGCTGGTTCTGTCTATGTGCGTGTGGGCCGCAATAAAAATGTGAGTGAAAACCGCAGATTTGTGATGTGACTTGCAGAGATCCACACTGAGATCTACACAGACATATGAAGTTTCAAACTGTGTGATGTTTTATTTAACAGGAAGAAACTGCAGCAAGAGAAGAAGCTGGGCTCTCTGCTCACCAACCTGCTTGCCAAAACGTCCGCTCTTGCAGTTGCAAAGGCCAAGAAAGGAAATAAAGTCTGCACTGATGCAATGATCTAAGATCAGGAACCTGCTCATACTTCAGCATATCTGTGTAGATTATAATCCCTGCTAGCAAACTCAATGACGTATGTTTTTATGTACTTACATTTATTAGCATGTATTACATGTATCTACATCATGTGGAATCTGCTTGTGAACCATTTAGAGAAAGTTTAACAGAACTGGAGAACTAGTCAGGAGCCTTTTTAAGGTTGATTGTTTACTTTTTGCCATAAACTGATTTTCCTCATAGAGATTATATGTGCTCCCAATTTTCACGTTATTTATCCAAAGGGGGATTTTATTGTTGATGTGTTACAGTTTGCCAAATGTCTTGCCAGGATTTTAAGTTACCACGAATTTCTTTTAAGTGTTAATAATATTATATAGAAATATAAACACATGCTTTTTTTATTTAATCTTTTATTTGTATGTAAGTGTTGCCTCAGTTCTTGCCAGTTTTGCCAACCACGAGACTAAATGAGGGGAAAAATGTCTCTTTGAACCAGTGAAGTCTTTGCTCACCTACCTAAATTTCTGATGCAGCTGATTGATCAACAGCAGGAGAGACGAGTGTTTCAGTGTTTTTAATGCCACAAGTTGTTGCCACTTTGTGTTCTGTGGATTGTATTTAAAACCCTTCCAGACTGTTACTAGAGCTTCTTAGTCAAATATTAGGTTAACCACGTTGGAATTTTCTACTGTATCTTATTTATAAGTGTTTATGGTGAATTTTCCCTAAAAATTAATGGATGTACAAATTTAATGAATGTATGCATTTATTAATGTAGCATGTGCAGTTTTATTACTGTGATTTTGTTGCAGATGCAAAAAAAAAAGAAGAGGAAATTATAGGTAACCTTAAACCTTAATTAATTTCATTCCAGTACAAAAAAATTACTTTTTGAACAGTCACATACCCTTTTTCTGTAATAGATATATTAAATATGAGATTTATTGTTTTTATTGGGATTTTTTCCAAGTTATTTTCTGTCTCAGTATTTCATGTGTAACATTTCACATTTTCATAAGTTGAGGAGAACTGGAATAATTTAATAACTCGGATAATAAAAAAATCTTCTTCTTCAGGTGGATTATTGCTGCCCAGAAGTCAATTTTGTTTTAAATAAGCTCTAAAAAAGAACTTTAATTTTACATATTTATAGTTAAATTGGAAGAAAGCCCAACGGAAACATATTTAATATAACTACAACTGGACATGTCAGAGGAAAGCGGTATATTTAAAAAAAAAAAATGGATTCATTTATTGTTTTGAAATTGGGATTAAAGGTCAGTTAGCCCCACGTCAGAGCTCCACATCGATGCTTCCAGTAAAAAGCACAGATTCTTGCCCTGTTGTTTAGGCTCCACTGTTGTGATGTGCAGGAGAATACTGTATTTTAAATGTTTATTTTTCTATTTCAAATAAAGCATTTTGTTCAAACCACCGTATTTCTGATTATCATTAGAAATGAGTCGGTGAAGGTTTCACCTCTCAGCTAACACTGTTTGGTGTGAAAAGGGTTGGGGTCACCTGATCTTAACGCCATCCTGACTAATTTAGAATGATTTCAACTGAGATCCAGGAAAGAGAAAACTGAAATTATTTATTCTTTCTGGATAATTTCACAATATAACTAGATACATTCCTTTGCTGAGGGTGTTTTAACCCAAATCTTTTAAATGAACAATGATAAGTTTTTAAAATGATAGAATTCTAACAGCGGCAGCAAGTTCTTATCTTAGAGTTTAAGTAATTATTAAAAGAAGTGATTCCAAACTTAGACTGAGATGCATGAAAACACCATTAACTTGAAAGTTTAAATTCTAAATATTTGACAGTTAACCATAGTAAAAGTAATTCAAGGAGATAAAAAAGGTATTAATGGTTAAATGTACAGCTGGAAGTTAAATTAGCAAATTTTATGTAAACAAACAAAATCCAAATATTCTGTAAATGACTTCCTGCTTTAAGAACCAAGTTGTTATTGAAAAATCAACATAGAAAAGACTTAAATAATAAATAATAATAATAATAAATGTCATATGAACCACCAAGTTAACAGGAAAACGTATACATTTCCTGCACATTCATTAACATCCGTAAATGTTCTCTGGTGGACATGTAGGAAACATCCTCCCATGGAAGACATCTACATGTCCAAACCACCTCAGCTGGTTGTTTTTGATGAGGAGGAACAGCGACTCTATTTAAAACCAGCTGCTATGAGGATGAAATTCATAATGAGCAAACAGGAGTAAAAACTAATTTTAAAAAAACAATCTGTGTTTTGAAGTGTTATTATTATTTAAATATCACTAAACCTTCTGTAGCTGTTTTTAGTATTAAACTACCAGATTTGATCCACTGCTGTGTTCAAATCCTCCCTCCGTACATCTGAAAGCAGCTGATTTCATGTCCAAAGGTTAAACAAGTTCAGCTGTTTTTGCTTGTGCTGATTATCTACCATCCTGCTCTGAGTCATATCAACGGTGATCTCATCTGGAAAACTTCCCATGAGACTCATTCGGTTTTAAATTCCTTGATTTAGATATTTTCTTATCAAACATCTGTCTGGACAGAAACAAGCATTCCTTTTAATATTTCATCCGAACATTGAGACAAGAGCTCCACTGCAACACATACTGTAGATCTTCTGCTTCTCAGTCCATGTCCTTTTTAAAGACATTTTTAAGGACTTGCATGTTTTCTTTTCATATATTATGACATATATCGTAATTTTCATTAAAAAAATCAAATGTGACATCATGTTGTTGAACAGTGATGTGTGTTTTGTTTGATGAGAAGTCTGGAAATTAGGATGTTAGATGAGAGAATAAGATGGTTTATGAGGGCAGATATTTAAACCTGAGTGGCTCAGGAGTGGTCACTCTGTCCTAGGAAGTTTCCTCAACCCAGTGCAGGAGATTTACCAAACCAACGTCTTCACATTCTTTAAAGTAAACCTGATCCTCTCTCTGTAACAACGAAAATTTCCCCAGAAGAGGACAAATAAAGGATTGGTTGTATTTCTATATTGGAAATGTTTAGGATTTAGCAAGAAAAAAGATGCTCAGATTAATTTCTGACACAATTTGTTTCTCTGGAAATCATCGGTGGACTTTTCCAGACAGGTGAGACGCACCTGGGAGATCTGAAATGTTATTGTTCATTGTTTCTCCATCAGCTCAGCTTCCAGTTTTCTGGCTTAATGCGTCTGAGTCTGAGTGTATGGATGAAAAACGGCATGTTAATACAAGAACCTTCACCGATTTGGACTGTGTCCATATGTCTTGTGAATGTGGAGGAGACAGAAAGTCAAAAATGGACTTTCATCAACCATATTTAACTGAAGAAACACAAGAAGTGCTGAAGGAGTGACATCCCCGGATCAGAGTGTTATCCTGGCATGAAAGGGATTCGATGTCTGGTGCCAACCCCCGCCCCAAGGATTCCCAAGAAAGGAGGAAATCTAAACCACACAGAAGTAATGAGCAGAACACGTCTTTCAATAGCCCGACCTGATTCCTGCAGATTAAATGTGTGGATTTCAAACAAATTCTAAGGAATGACAAAACACTGATATGTGGCTTTGCTTGTTCATGATTCAGTAAAGAAGAAGCTGATAAAAAGTCAAGTTGGAGTGAAGAGTGATTTCCTCAACACATCCGTGATTCTTTAATAGTTTGGCAGAATTCTGGATTTCTTTGACCTCGTTCAGTCTTGAACACATTTTTGTTTTACAGATTTTTGTTCTGTTGTCAGTGGAGAAAAAGTGTAACAGCACTCCCTTGTGTTTAAAAAATATATAACAAGAAGAAAACATTTCTAAACAAAACCAACTCTTCTGATATCAGCGGTGTTGTTCGTCGCCGAAGCTTCAGCAGATACACACACGTCATCAGCTTATCAAAGGGCCACATGGAGACGAACATCATTGTTTTATTTTTGTTTCGTGAGCATTAATGTATGATATAAATGGATCTTTAGTAATAATTCTGTAACCCAACTTCATGCTGCAAACCTGCTTCTTTCATGCTGAGAAAGTAAACATCTGTCTTACAGGCTGAGCGCTGCTTTCAGTGTCTGATCCAACATTCATTGACTTCCACAAGGTCAGACAGGCAGCTGACTGCTTCCCACGCCATGTTGCCGTGTCACCACTAGCTCACCAGCTCAGGCTCAGGCTTTCATGTGTCTGTTTACTGGTATACAGGAAGTTCTAAGACAGAGTTGTTGTTGGATCTTATTAAATCGTTGGATGACAGATTGAGAAGTTAAAGCAATAGATTCAGATGAAGTGCAACAGGAAGTGGGTCATATGGGCCCCAGGGGGCTTCAGAGAGGTGACGGAGGAGGAGAAGCGAGAATGTTCTTCGGGTTAATATGTAATTTAGGTGGAGCTGATTGTGATGTGTTGGTTGGAGGGTAATGTATAGCACAGGTGTTACTTTTCAGTTCATTTACATGCTTCACAGTCTGATGAATCTTGACTGCAGAGGACATCCATCAGGTGACCGGCGCTGGGTAACTAAAGGTTGAAACTTCTTTTTTTAAACTCGTACAAGGTCAAATCGTTAAAATAATGATTTTTTTTTTTTCCTCAGGGGTCAAAGCGTCAGAAGGGATTTTTTTTATTTCTGTCCTGTGGGCTCAGTAACTGGAATCTGTCCCTGCAGGGTGAAAGCATGCAGGGCCCGGCTGGTTACTGCACCCAGGGGTCGGGTTATTCTCCACATGCCAACGTTTCTTCATCGTAAACACAAGAAAAACCTAATGAACTAAGATTTTGCCTCTGCTGAAATACTACAAGAGCTGTACTTAGGACATGGCGGCCATTACGAAAGTATGAAATGAGAGAAATCAGCAGGGTGAGATGTGCAACTGCAGGAGCGCGACAAAGAACATCCAATAAAGCTTTATTAATGATTAAGCCAAAATGCAGCCATAATGTGCCGGGTTGTAGTTTCAGAACAGATTTACTGCATTTACTGATTTGAGGTTCTAATCAGTTTTTAGGCTGGATGCACTCAGGTTCATCCGTTTCTCTCTAACAACAAACGGAGAACTAAACAGAAACATAAAACAGGTTTTCTCTCCATGTTAGATCTTCATTCTGATAAACGTTGCAGGAGTATCAACAACAGTCATCAACAGTCCGACCACCAGGAGGAGGAAGAGGACTGTTACTGAGACTGTGGTGGTTTGAAGGGCAGCAAGTAAACAGCCAACTGAATCAAACAGTTAATTTAATGAGACATTTCATGTTGGTGCTTACAACATTGTGTCAAACTCAGGCATTTAATCCTGATGTAACTGTGTGGGTGGAGGCCAGAGCAACAAAACCCACCGGCTATTTCACATTTGACCTTTAAAAGGCATCAAAACCAGCATATAAATGTGTTTTACAACCTTCTACTGCTAAATAAAGTAAACAAAACAAGCTCTGGCTGATAAATGTGCACAGAATGAGGATAAACTGGGTGTGTGTGAATTCTTAATGTTTGAAATGAAGATTTTGCTGAAAACTCACATAGTAAATGTCACATTTACTCACTGATTAATATATAGATTAATATTAAACCATTGATGCTTTACATGGAAGCGTTTAGAACACAGTGTCATAAACTCACCTCACCTTTAACACGCGTGTGACATGCTGAAGATTTCAGAGGGCTATTATTGGACAAAACACTGACCAACCGTCTCACGCATTCAAAACATCACAGTGCACAGCTCACGTAGGGATTCTATCAGGCTCAAACGCTGCAGCGGTTTGGATTAAATGTCCCGTGAGATGTTGATTCTGGTATAAACTGCTCACAGCTGTTTAGTTTTCCCAAACTGCTGCTGTGGGAAATGTTTATCCCTTATTTGCAGATTGTTTTAAACAGCTGCAGCAGGAAAACCACAAGACAGAGGAAATTATTGTGCAACTTTAAAAACTTCGCATGATCCAATCATTATTAATTAACACGTTGCTACGACATTTAATTAAATCTTTTTGACAATCTTACTGGTTTTATGATTTGCAAATGGAACCCAGTTAAATCTGGCATCATTCCCAGATCTGAGTTCTGACTTCTAAGTAATGCTACTGACTCTTCTGATGACAATAACACCTGATACCTCTTAATATTAAAGACCCATGTGCGTCACATGCACACAAGTGCCACTTCCAGGAATTGTTACAATAATTTACACTCTTATTCCTCCCAAAAACTAATATTTATTCTCAATTCTTCACTGTGTATGAAATTATTTGTACACATTTACAGTTTTCATGGAACATCCTAGTTATTTCCTAAATAAGCCACACGCTTGAAAGCACATATCAAAGTTAGCTTATTTACACATGCTAGATATGTTTCAGTTAATAACAGAGAGAAAATTTCACTTTTCATTGTCAAGAAAGTGAAAAATATGCCATAAATAGATCAACAAAAAAGCTTCAATTTATAAAAAGCAATAAAAACAATAAAAAAAAATGAAAGTGTTAGATGAGTCAGTCACTGATCAACAGCACATTCAGGTCTGTGCTGTTTCTGTGTAACAATAGTGGAAACGTCCAGCACTGGTGGCTGAAGCGTGTCCAGAAAACTCTCTGTGTTGCTACCACCCCCCACCCCCACAGTACCAGCTGGACTGAGTGGGGCGGGGGGGTGATTCTACTCACAGCCCTGACCCTAAAAAGGCCTTCCCAATCCGTCTAAAAATAACAGAGAGAGCAAGAAGAAAAACCAGGGATAGTGTTTGTGCTCCCGAACAGGCCACGCCTCCGTGTTTAACCATGTGCTTGAACTAGTACATAGCATCTTCATACATGTCCGTCCGCAGGCAGAAGAGGATCCCTCCTCCCAACATGAAGATGGTGGCGCCCCAGCCGAGCCCGTAGCCCCAGTTGAACTCGTGATAGGTCTGCAGTGCGGTTCCGTCGATGAACTTGATCGGGTAGAGGACCAGAGCGCAGGACTGCAGAACCACTAGAACCAGAGGAGCAATCATGAGCTGGTGTTTGGAACCATTAACAACACAAAGCTTCGTGTTGTTCAGTTAACCTCATTACAGCAATTAAATAATATATTATTCTATACTTGAATCTGTCAAAATGAAACACAGTTGATCTTTTAACACTCCTTTATGCACAAATATGTAGAAAAATCTATAACTTGATGTAATTTGATCTCACTTTAGTTGAAAAACTGAGGAAATATTTTCACAATATTTTGTTGTTTTTTTTGCTTATATTTGCTGAACTTGATACAGTGAAATGTTTTTGATTGTTTAAAACAGGAGCATGAACATGATGGTAAATAATCTCCACAAAAAAAAAACCCCAAAAAAACAGGGATGCTGTATAAAATGTACCGGTAAATAAAAGCAGAATGTAAAACTGAAAATCTCACAAACTCCAATTTTATTCCTGACAAGAACATAAACGGACGTCAGATGCTGAAACTGAGACATTTTATCATGTCACTGAACATAGTAGCTCACTAATGCATCCTGTTTTTCTTGACATTTCACTCACTAATTATCACACTGCTGCAAGTAACATGGTGTTTGACTAAAATGTATCTGCTATGATCCTGCTGCAACAGTTAAAAAAGGATTTTTTAATTTTTTATTTAAAATCTTTTATTTAAACCTTTTCAAAACTAGTAAATCCCTCGTAGATCTCAGACGTCCATCAGGCACATTAGTTACCCCCATATTTTAATTTACACCAAATATAAGAGTCTCACCTCTGTTGTATTGACATTATCAGATTCATTGACCATGAAAACACCTTTCGCAACTGGACTGACATTGATCTCATTATTAAATTTAGTAGTTATTGATGAAAATCACTTTTTCAGTAAAGTGGTTTTCTTCTGGATCGAGCTCCAGAACATCAAATCTGTTACACAATGATGAAGAAACTCTACAATTATTCCTGGATCCAGACGGTGATCCAGATCACCCCTAAAATCTACTCACTTCTTCTTTGGACCATTTCGAACTTTTCCTGAAAATGTTATCAAAATCCATCCAGAACTTTTTGTGTTATCTTGCTACCAGCAGACAAACTAAAAGGAGAAAACATGACCACCTAACGGGGTAATTACTAGATTTTCACATCACATTTGGGCTTTTAGTCTCTCTCTACATGGTTTAAGTGAGAAACAGTGACACTAAAGACCTTAAACATGGTAGAACAGATACCTGACAGACATCAGACTGCTGTGAATCAGAGCTGACAGCCTCTATAATACAATTATAAGACCTGATCACCCTTTTCAAGTCAGTGACTCCTCACACAAAAAACACAGTAAATGCTGCGCAGCAAATAAGAAATAACAGTGTCTGTAAAACGATAAAAATACTTCAATCTTGGTTTTTGCTCGACTTCTCTGAAATCTCTTTTCTTTCCTGACAGCAACAAACTTTACAAACACAGATTAAAGCCTGCGCAGCTCTTATTTTGTGAAACGAGGAATGATTCCAACCACCGGTTATTATTCCTTTAACTTCCACAGGAATGTCTTTTCTGTTGCCATGATTCATTTTTCCTCTGAAGTGTAAAATCTAAGCTCACTCTCACATCAGGGGCTTAACTTGTTTTAAATACAAGGTATTTGCCTCCTGAGGAAAACACATTTGAGTAAACATGGCTCCACCTTTCCTTCCTACAGAACGGAGCAGCATCTGTGTGGGAGGAATGACGGTAGCCTGAGACTGCGGTCGGGTTGACGGGGGCCAGGCCGAGCTGGCTGAGGTCATATTTCTGGAAAGAAAATAAATACCATACAGTCACGGTCCTCCTGCCAAGAGGCGTTTAACAATCCAACCCTTCTGCAGCTCTGCTCAGGACTCTGAGTCTGTATGGAGACATTTTTCTTGCAAGGCTCTTAAAGCAATTACGCACAGGAAGGAATAACACAGCGTTCCCACACGTTTCAGTAAATGGGTAACAGTCACTGTCACAGACTTCCTGTGTAGCTGATGTTTGCAGACACAGAACAGAAGGATTCTTTACCGTCTCTGCAGTGCAGGTTTACAGTAATATCACCTACTTGTAGCAAAACTCTCATGCACATTAGTTAATCCTACAGTCTTCCAACGTAGCATGAGTTTGAAATGATTAAAAATCTTGGGCTACATGTGTTTCTTTTTTTTTTGCTGGACAGATTCTATGAAATATTTAGACAATAACAGTTAGATGTGCCTCGGCAACTGCTTGACTGGATTTAGGCCCTGTTCCAATATCCGCACTTGCGCACTTCAAATACGCGTTCCTGATGAGGGGCGCAAGTGCATAGGGTGTCCCGATTCTCCAGAGTGGAGCGTCATGCCCTTGGCTCCGCCCCTTTTGAATGCTCGATCCACACTTCGCAGGAGTCCGCATCAGTGCAGACTTCAGCGAAGGGTATTACCCACAATGCATTGCTGCGTGTGAATTTTGACGGAAGAAGAAGAAGGTGGAGAAATGGCTGAACCTTCCGGACCAAAAAAAACGTCTTCTCAAGTGTAGAATCCAAATAATCAATATTTTATTTTATTATCTAGATGTGTCATTACAATTGATTGATTCTCTGTTGGATAGATGTGTCACATATCTGATAAAAAATATAATTAATTAATAACGGTACTAACGTGTTTTTTCGGACATGATATACTAACAGTTTAATCACTTATTCTGTCTTATACACCTCATTTGGTTCCTGCGCTTCATTCTCCTCAAAATAAACATTTGTTGGAGTTTTAAAATCATTTCTTGTATGAAAACAGCACAAACAGCGACCGGTACTGCCATTTTGGTTGTCATGGAGAAAGAACACTGTGGCACATAGTGCTCGCTGTCCCAATACTGCTAATATGTGCGCACTTGTTCACTACGCACCTGAACCCTTATATGCCCTTCTGCTAAGTGAAGGCTGTAGGGTGCAGTGTGGGTATTGGGACAAGGCCTTAGACTTCATCCAATTCAAGATGGCCACCACAGCTAGCATTAGCTCAGAAACTGAGCTAAAATGTGATGGATTCATAACACACACTGTTAACAGATCATCTGAGTTCTTGTAATATCTGATGTTATTTTCAGGCCTTGAAGAAAACAGCCATCATTGTTCATCATAAGAACTTTGTTTATGAAGCTGGCGTGAAAGGAATCAGCTGATTTGTGCATCTTCTAGAAATGCTAGTAGATGAAAGTTTCACTTTCAGAGCACAATGTAAATCAAAAGCAGTGAATTTAAATTATTTTTGGAAACATGGCTGCCTTAGCTTATAAAATAAAGAGTTAACTGCTACAGCGCTGACACTGAGAACACAGACTTATCCTTAAAACATTAAAATAATAATAACTTGTAATAATAACTTCAGATCAACAAAATAATTGGTTGCAACGATCGACATTCTTAAAGTCTTATTTCCAAAGGATTTGGTGACATTACCCCTGAAGAATAATGAATGTTTGAGCTCATTTTGGACACAATTTAAAAAACATCAATCTTTTAGGTTTACCTGTTTTAAGTCTTTATACTTTCATTCTTTAATTTACACTCAGATTCTTTTTACAATGCTAGTTTTTCATTTTGAGGATATTTTATCAGTTCACACTCATTTTAAAACTGCTTCCATTTGTTTTATTCTCTATTTGATTTACTTTGCCAGTATTTTCATTGATGTTTGTTTGTTAGTGAGGTATTTGGGCACATTGAACTGATAACTGAGACTTTGTTAGGTCACAAAACACCTTCATTAGCAGATGTTCTCATCATCATAACACACAGCAGCGTGACATTGGTCACGTTATGAAACATGAACAAATTGCATGAAGCGTTAACCAGCAGAAATCTAAAACCGAGAAAGAGAAACATTTTAACTAGGGATGTCCCGATCAAGTGTTTTTCCTCTTGAGTTCAAGTCTGAGTCATTAGATTTTGAGTATCTACTGATACTGAGTGGCAATCCGATACTTCTATAATATATAATAGTTATTTGGAAACTAGTAAAATGTGAACTGCGTAGCACAAACTGTGAGTCTGTTATTGTACATCGTATCTTCATTGTTCTTCTTAATTACATGTCTTACAGTATGATCCTCCCTAAGCGACCATGAGGCAATGCTGGAATGAAGAATCAGTGGTTTGGGGGTTTTATTCCACCTCAATGACCTCACTTTGCTGGTTAGATTGCAAATTCTGCAGCTGCTTTTCTCCACTAGCAGAACTCCAGAATCCCCCAACCGCAGAAAATGTGTGTATGGAAACTATCGTTGGCTCTCAGTATCCAAATCTGCTCCTGCACGAGGTGCTGAAGCTCTGGACTGAGTAGGAGCTGTGTGCTGGGAGAGGAGACGTACCTGCAGTGAGGAGGAACACCGCTACAATGCGGTACTGTTGTCTCTTCGTCCCCCAGCAGAGGGAAATGAGGGCCACAAGGAAGGCCACCAGAGTGGCGACTGCGCCGGCCCCGAGCAGCACCAGGGTGGCGATTTGCCAATCTGCAGGACAGCGACATGTGGAGGTTATTAACGACGACGATCATCCGACTCAACATCAAAACACTCAACTCAGAAGACAACACTGACTGGAACAATATGAAATCCCACACAGAGAGCAGAACGAACTCGAGTGTCCCTGAGAGACGGGCTCAGACACGCACGTACCCAGAAAATGATGAATAAACAGACATGATTTAGACTGAGAGTTTCAGCATGTTGGTGACTTAAAATCACAAGAAAATACACAAACTTCCAGTTGGAATCAAACTGAATTGGTACTTAAGACACTTTTATTAATCTGCAAACAAAAAAAAAAATGACATTGTGACAATAATTTGCTTTTGTTACAAATTAGTCACAAAACTTCTTAATTCAATTGTTATTTTATTCCCATTATACTCTCATTTCATTCACAATTTTGAGACTCAGTATCTTCAATTTCCTTTTTTTCCTAATCAGTCACAATTTAACTCTCCCTGGAACGCAACTCTTCTTGGTTATTAGTTTTTAAACTTTGTGAGGTTTTTTGGGAAATTATAAAATCTGTGGTGCAACATTTTATACATTTCTATCTTACTTGTTAAACCTAAAACAAAGATTCAATTTACAAAACAATAAATGCTGTTTGTTTTCACATTTTTGTTAGATGTCTCCATCTCAACTAAGGAACTGATTAGAAATAGTTCCAGCGGCATTATATATATATATATATATAAAACTGTTTATTTTTGTCTACTTGTTCCTAATAAAATTGTAGCCATAATATCCTGTTTACAAGTGCTGCCAAGTTGTATTTTTGGAGTCAGAATCTGTGTACTAGAGATGTGGAGCTAAAAGTCCCACTTACTGTACTTACATAATAGTTGTGTTTTTTTAAGCATGAAATAACTAAAAATATTAGAATGAATGTATATATTTTTACATACCAACGCAAGATCAAATCTGCTTTAATAAACGGGAGTCAACACGTGGAAAAAAATCTGTCTGAGGTGTATTTTTTTATCATTTCTATTTAGAAAAGAGTGGGCGGGGCTTAAAACGTATGTTGCAGCCAGCCACTAGGGGGCGATCATTTCGTTCCAGCTTCATGTCCTTTGCTGCAGTCTGTTCAGCAGATCTGATAGACAGGACTGTATGACGTCTGAATGCTGCATGGAACCACACATCCAGGCTTCTGCAGCCGAGCTGATTTGTTTGATGAATCGAACAACAAGTAATTATGAGTGTAATCCTGAATTGTTTAAAGTGGTAGAAGCTTTTCCAGGAGAGTAATACAGCTCAGAACCACCAGCAGAACCAGAATAAAAAGAGAGAAAGCCTTTTATTTAACATTAAATATCCAGAATCAACCTGAGCCCAAATCTGTAACTTGGAACTTTAAACGACTTTAACCGTGTTAAAAGTTCAGGTCTGAGCACTTCCTGTCTGTTCAGTGATCAAACTGTTCTGTGGACTGTTTAAAGGCCACGCTGAAGTTCTGCTTAGCTTAAAGATCCGCATTCCAACTTGTCACTTGTTGCTTTAGCCAAGGTCACTTCCAAAACAGAACATTAATTCTAATCCAAACAAACTCACATCCTTTCCATCAGGAGATTCTTTCCTGGTAAGATTTCCACAAAAACACAAACCTTTATATGGCCGAGTTCTGTTCAGCAAAGTGTCATCAGAACCTGATGCCTGGCGTGTTTTCAACAGGAAAAGTTTCACTCCTTTTGTGCCAGAATTTAGTCCCTCTTTGATCTGTTAAACTACAAAAAACTAAAAACAACAGTATAATTTGTGCCTCTAAAGTTCAGCCGGGCAAACTATTTTTATCAGTTGTTTTAAGTCTCCGAGTTCAATTTAATCAAGTTTGGGTTTTTTTAGGTTGTATTTACACCCTTTTCACTCTGTTAAAGGTTAGAATAAAACTTTGTGTGTTTTCCTAGCGCTTTCTTCCATTTTTAGTCATAATACTGTTTATATTATTATAATTATCTCCAGGTTATTTTATTTGGAGTAGAATCCATTAAATGACGTCACTCCGCAAATAAACTGAAGTTCAGGAATGTTGAGATCAGCATGAGAATATGTGGACAATAAGTCTCCTTTTGCCCCTCGGTGAGCGGCACCTTTAACCACAGCACACACGCACGCACACACACACTCTCCTTTGTTATTTTAATGAGCTCTGCACACACTCAAAGCAGCTGCCCCGCCCCCTATTCACCCTGACACATTCCACACTATCAGAAAGCGCTCAGTCACCGCAGGCTGCAGCTCCATCTTTGAGTCTGTTAATGATGGCGGTAAAATGAAAAGATCAGGTCACTCATTCCTCTTAATGATCACAAAAATTTAAGCTGTAAAACATTTGCATTATCTTGGAAAAAAATTACACTTTTTTAGATGTATTTAAATGTTTTTGTTCTGTTTTATTGCCATGTGCATTTAGCTCGATCCGATTGGCCAGATGTACTGTATGTAGTTTGAGTCAGCATGTTGCAGTAACAATTAATTTATCACATATTGTTCGACTATATTCTGTTTCATAGAGTGGAAGTTCCAAACAAACAAACTGCATCACTGACCGTCCAGATCTACTAAAATTAATGTTGTAGTTGACACTAAAAAAAAAACAAGCGCCTCCTAGTGGTTGGCTGCAGTATATGTTTGAAGTCCCACCCCTTCCACCTCAGATCAATTCTTCCAGGTGTTGACTTAAATTGATTGACACTTAGCTGTATTTAGTTATTTGATAAAAGCACCTTGATTGTGGGCAGGTGAGTGGGCGGGACTTTTAGCTCCACACCTCCACACAGAAGAGTTGTTGGTGTTCTGTTAGGTGACACGGTTGCCTTGAAAAATCCTCCTACTTGTTAGAGAAGATTTATTCTGAGTGTACACCAGATTACGTTCAAATTTACACAGCACTGGATTATTTATCTGAACAAACATCACAAAGACTACAAAGGTTTAATCACTTTGTAAAATCACAAATGACGTGAAATTAGCTCATCAGGGAAGAACCACCTGCTGGGCTGAGAACCAGAATCTGTCAGTCACAGTAAATTCATGTCACTTCTTTGGTATGAAAAGAAAAAAATGTTAATCAGAACCACAAAAAACCGTTAATCCTGAAAAAATGCACATTTAAATCCACATTTTATAGCAAGTGTGTGTTGTAAACAGTAAACACTATACACACATACTAAACACACTTTTAATCATCATAATGACAACAAAGTTCTTATAATTGTAATATTTGGCTGTAAATTGGGTAAAAGTACTTTTACTTTCATAAAATATCAGAATTGGAATAAAAAAAACAAAATCATATTTTATATTTATAAATGTGTACTAATTCTGACAACTTGCATTTTGCACAAACTTTTTATCTGACCTCAATCGCCAACTTAACTCCTGCAAGGAGAGTTACACAAACAAACAAACAAACAAACAAACAAACAAACAAACAAACAAACAAACAAAGTAGCTCCTCCTACCAGATGTGAGCGTGGAGTAGCAGCTCCACGGAGCCTCCTCTGCGGGATGCCGAGCCGCGGACTGGGAGCACGCCTCCCACAGAGACAGGGAGAAGTGTTCTGCAGTGACCCAGGCTGGACTCAGCAGAGCCACCAGGTCCAGACACAGAGCCAGGAAGACACAGAGCAGCGCGATCAGCTTGAAGGGTCGGAACACGTACACCTCATTAACAGACATCTTCTCTCATTCACGGTCCAAACAAGCTCGGAGGTCCGTGAGCGTCTCGTCCCACCATAACAGTCTCACTGCTGCTTTGTCTCTGAGCCGCCCAGCTGCTGCGAGAGTGGACCGGGACGCATCCGGGCGGATCGCTATTTCAAAATAAAACAAAAACATAAAACATCAGGAGGAAGAACGTTCTCGTAGTAAGTAGAAATGTGTAATTACAGACATTTTATTCACTTTTAGAACACATGTAAAAAATTTGAATGCACGGGAAACAAAGATACAAGATAAAGCAGCAGTTATTAAAGGGGCTTGTATTTTTCTGTTCTGATCATTTCCTGATAAATTTCTTTTTCCCTGACATGCACTGTAATTACTGTACACAGAAAAAAAGAAACAGTACATATATTCTAACAATGTAAAACATGAATTGAACTGACTTTCATCTCATTCTTCTACTTCATTAATAATAATAATAATAATAATAATAATAATAATAATAATAATAATAATAATAATAATAATACGTATTCGGTTAAAAGGGAAGCTTCATCTATCACTGTTCAAATCAAATCGTTAATACAGGGGCTTTTATTTTGAAAAGTCAAGGGACTCAAAGTTTCAATATTTATCCTTCTAAACGTATTTGGTTGTTGATGTTTTTATTTTTTTACAAATTTGCACCTCAAAACTTTTAAAATGGCATGTACTAATTTCTGAAACCTTAAACCTGATGAAGAAACCTGAAGAATTAGAACCTCTCTCTCTCTCTCTCGTCTCTCACTCACTTCCACCTGCAGCGACCAGCAACACGTGACACACGAGAGAAATGAGAACGAAATAAAAGGCATCGATTATTTCTCGATAAATCCAAGAGTCGCCAACAGTTTGGTGGATTACAAATTAAAAACACAGCTACTGTTCAAATGAATCACGTGATCAAACATTTCAGGTATTAACACATAAGCATACTAAATAAGAATAAAAAACAGCGTCTTCAGTCAAAAAAGTGTTAAAGAACTCACGTGAGATACTTTAATGTTTCCGGTTGGATGAGCTGATGTTACATGTAATGTTGTTCTCATCCAGCAGGTGGCAGACACGTTCAAGTATTTCCATTTCTTTCTTAATGCTGAGTTATTTGTAAAGGAATCTCACAAATTACCACAGAAATCTGTGTGACATTTCAGCAGAATAAGGCTGTTTACTGGTCTTTTAATCTGCTTTTTGTGTCCGTGTGTAGGCTGAAACCAGACGTATTTTTATCCATTTTGGAAGATAAACCTCTGAAGATTGACGGCAGAACAAACGCTAAGTTTAATATCAACCACAAACAGATGACGATTAAAAAAACACACCTAATAAATCCTTGAAATTAAAGGTATAAAATATATAAATGTTTACACATATTATTATTATTATTATTTGATCTGAAAAATAATATGTTTTATACACCTGAATTTACTTTTAATCATTCCAATTTTTTTTTTATTTTGCTTTTATTTTTGAAATTCTATATTAAATCTGGTGCATCACTGGCTTTTCTTTATGACAAACATTTTCTAATCCAATTTTTCATTTTTATTTTGAATAATAAATGTCAAGTATGAATGTTTAACCTTATTACAATAAATTATTTGAATATTTGCTGTTTTGTTACAAATTAAATGTATGAGTCACAATCTTAATGGCTCAAGACTTTTGCACCACACTGTACAAACAAAGAGAGTTAGAGAACTGCAGCTCAGCTTGTTTTTATCCTTCGTTTTTATTCCACCCCTATCATTTAGAGTCTGGATTAGAGGTTTTCAGTGTGTCTGACATGATGAGAGTTTCAGACTAATGCCACCCTTCTCTGTTCTAATAGTGCTGCCAAGCTGCCAGCAGGGCATCTGAGTGGGATGGTGGGACGGGAGGAGATGGGGGGGGGGGGGGGGGGGGGGGGGGGGGGGGGGGGGGGGGGGGGGGGGGGGTTGAATCAAGCACTATGTGTATCCACGGAAAGAGCATGGAGGGATTACATTAACACCCCCCCTCCTCTTCCTCCGCCTCCTCGTCCTCCCCGACAGGACAGACAGAGTGCTCTGTCATCCTCCTCCAAAAGCCCCTCATTAGAAAATCTGCAGTGCAGACAAAGCTGCTTGAGACAGCAAAATGGTGACTCCCCACATGGTGATTTAAAAGAGCATAAAGGGGAGTCCAGGTCATGGCTCACTCTTTTTTTATTCAGGGGCACCCTCCTAAAAAACATCTGTTTAAACCCCACATGAAGCACAAAGACACCATTGTTCATTATAAATATATCTGATTAAACCTAAAAAGATGTGAGGATGATGAAAGAGGAAACAAGAGTCAATGAAAAAGGTTAAATCTGACTCATCAAAGTTTGATGTGACACATTTTTATTGTGTCTCATCGGAAGAATAAACTTCTTTACAAACCATTTATTGCATGATATCATCTTGTGTTGCTCATCATGGACTTCCTGAAGAGTGAGTCGCTGATTGGACTCAATAAAAACCCTCTTGAGGTGTTTCTTTTCTCCTGCATGTGAATCAGCTTCCATGGTAACTGATGAGGTCTTGTTTAATGTTACTGGCAATGCAACAGAGAGCTGTCGCTCTCATCTCCAACACCTCTATCACGTCCTCTGGAGTCATGCAGCTTTCAGGCTGAGCCAGCAGATGTGCCTTTTTAGAAGAATTTCACATTAAAAGCCTCGAGGTTAATTACTCTCATCTTTTAATTATAATAAATCTGCTCTGTAATTTATTTAAACCTTTAAAGTCTGATACACTGAATAATCGGCACAAATTTAGATTTTTTTTTTCAAAATTACCTGTTTGTTGTATAATAGTAATATGATAATTATAAATTATATTCTTAAATTGCCACCTTTGGAATTTATATCCACCGTTAGAGGTGCAGGTTGCCAAATATGCTTTGAGGAAAGTAAAAATCCTGTTCAAGAGTTACATTTGGCATTATATGGTGAAAGTTAAGAAAATATTGATTCATCTTTACTTGCTAATCAGTTTTACAGATATTGACTCATTCTTAGATCACATGACATCTTGCAGAGCTGCATGACATCACACATACTCTCATTTTCAAGATTTTACCAAAACAACAGAACCATCAGAAACTGGAACTGGCAACATTTTGGGTTGTAAACCAATAATTTCACTTTTTTTTACTTCAGTTAATTGGTTGGATTATTTCTCAGAAAACCAACAGAGGGGTTTCAATCATGAAAATGTGTTTAATGGATCAAAGTTTTGACACTCTGAAGCGGAAATTCCTTATTTTTAACTATAATTGTGTGACATATCCCCCTGGAATTGGGAATATTTCTAAAATTCTAACTCATTCTGGTTAGATTTCATGTAAAAGGGATAAACAGTTTGCTGTTTTACTTCAATTACGTCAGCCATGTCCACAACATTGTTAATCTGTATATTTCCAAATGTATCACATGATTTCTGAACAACGTTCCTCTCACCTCCAGCCCTGAATCTGTCGACTTGTTACCATAACACTTCTTCTCCTTTCAGTGAGTATGTCTTTGTCTCAGAGCAGCTGGGTCTGAAGTGCTCGAGGTCATGTTGACAATAACCAAGAAGGGACGGCGGCAACATGTCTCCTTCTCTTCCCACTCAGATTTAGCAGCTTAACGAGGATTTAAGATGATCCCTTTAAGGTTTGGAATCTTCACTGCTGATTTTTAGCTGCTGCAGGATGTTGTGATGAAGGCAGCATCATCACCATGTCAGAGATTTAAGAAGCAAACATGATCATGATGCTCACTAAGATGATGATGATGCTCCTCTTACTCATCAGCCATCATCAGGGGCCTTAAAATTTACTGTTAGACCTAAAGCCACAATGTGTAACAGCATAATGAAAAAGGCTTTACTTTATTAAAAACACTGGCCTTATTTATGGGAAATTCTCTGGATTAAACAAAGACAGATTTGTTTATGTGAAACTCTGCTGTTGCTGATATACAGGAAGTCGTTCTTGGCTTGTTCTGCTCTGTTTCTGGATGTCCACCTGTCTCTCAGCAGCTCGGCCACTTTGGGCCTGTCTGCCAGCTTGTGGACATCTGTTTACTTCCTCCTCCATCAGTCGTCATGGCTGCAACCCCACCACTGTTACCACAGTGGCCCCCTCCCCTTGCGGGCTGGCCCTCTCCACCCTTTTTCTCGTGTTTCCCCAGACACCAGCTGTGATGCACTTATGCTTATTCTGCAGCCCACCTCGTCCCAGCACTGTTTCTGAGAGGGTCTCTCTACCTCACCGTTTCTGCAGACTCGCTGATCCAGTGACATCTTATCTGAATGTGCAATCAGAAGCTGATCTTTTGTTTAATTGGGAACACATTTGTAAATGTTGCTTTTGTTTGACTCACTGCTGGAAGATGTTTTATTACTGTACTAAAATCTTATATAAATATAAATACGTGCAGGATTTCTGTCTCGAGGTGCACTAAGATATCATAATTTTCCTTTGTTTTATGGGTATTTTTCCATTTTTCTCTGAGGAAATCACTCAAGTAGAACAGAAAAATATACCATTGTAAGATGCAATCAATAGGAAACATTTCCTCCTGAGACTGAATGCAGTTTGGTCACCGAGAATTGGAAGAAACAAATTTAAGGCCAGTGTTTTTATTCCCATTGTGCTGTTTTATGTTTCTGTATTTCACGTGAATTCTTTAGAGTTGTTAAGAGGTCACATGGGTTGTTTCTAAATATAGAACTTCACCCCATTGCATTGATTTGCAGTGCCAGGATTATTTATGCGATGACTTGGGCAGAAGGGTGTCAGTTTACACACTGAAGAATCAGCTGGATGAACATGTGGAGAACCGTTTTCAAGCAAAACTGTGAGTCAGCAGCTGAGAAGACATCATTAGTCAGCAAATATTCGACGAGTTATTTTCTTTACCCTGAAAGAAACCACGTGTTCTAGCAAAACTAACAAAGAATCATGAGACCAGATTTGGAAAGTCACTGAGTAAATGTTGACTGTTGAGAATCTAAGAAACACAAGCTGTAAGCTAAAAAACTAAATCTGCTTTTCTTCCCCCCCCCCCCCCCCCCCCCCCCCCCCCCCCCCC
>SSNP01000015.1:2374796-2422402 GCA_006937955.1 Pachypanchax playfairii | reverse complement strand
CCCCCCCCCCCCCCCCTTTATCTGTCAAAAACCCCACTGCCTCAGCGTCTTACTCACACAGTGTCAGTGCAGACGGGAAAAAATGAAGCTGCAGATCAGTCTCAGAGGGGCGTGGTCGCGCCGGAGTGTCTCACTGAGGCACGGACGTCTGGCTGACATCCCCGAGTGTTCCTGATTTCCTGCACGAACACCACATCAACAAGTGAGGACGACCTGAAGGGAAGAGGAGGAAGCTCGGTTTAATAAGATGAAGGCCACATCAGTCAGTCAAATTGAAGGCCTGCTTCCTTCCTTGAGCGGAGGTGGGGGGTGGGTGAGGGGGGCAGGGGGGGTGAAGCAGCATCAGGCACCAGCTGCTGCCCATGACTCTGCAGAAATCACTCGTCTGTGCTCAGTGGCTCACCTACACATACACTGAGCTGCTCAGAGGTCACGAGCAGGTCAGACAGTGAACATCCCTCTTAGAGCAAAGCAGCAATTTTTGAAACTCATAGTTTTATAAAATTTTTTCAAGTTATGAATTACAGCATCAGGCTTTGATCCGAAAAATGTGTCTGACTTTGAATTTGCTGCTGTTGGGGAAAAAGAATTTGTCAAACGTCTGCAGAATATTAGGAAAAATCGACAGTATTAAATTTGTAATATCAGTTTCTTCTGCTTCATCAAACAAGTTTTAATATCAGACGCAAGTTAAATACCTGAAAAATTGCATTTAGTATTCATTAATGGACTGATCAGTTCGTCAGATTTCAGTGACTTTGCTGAAAGGGGTGAGCAGCCATTTTTAAAGCTGCACAACTCCGTGAACCATTGAGAGACCACAATCTTAAATATGTAGAACAGTGGTGAACCTTCCCAGGAGCAATCAGCTGACTGACTTCCTCTCATCAAGGAGCTCAAACAGAACAAAGATCCATCTCACCTTGATGTGCTGCTTCAAGATCTGGACAACTAAATCCTGAAGAATATCCAGCCATCAGTTTGTGACTGTAATTCGGACATGAGGATTTAGGACGATGATCTCAAGCGCGCCAGCTATTCAACCTCTGAATGGGTAAAAACAACTCTGACCTAAATCTGATCAAGATGCTGTGGCGGGATCTTTATCAATGAAATCGTCACTTCAAGCTCGTAGTTACGCAGGTTGTTTTTGTCTGATAATAAATTTGATCTGAAACATTGAAATGTTTCTCTTCAGTTTTTTTTAAACATTCTGGGATATTATTATAGTGATGTCTGAGGCAGTCTAGAAAAACCAAATGGAACATTATATTTTGGAGGACGATTCCAGCACTGAGTGGGTCTGTGTGTCTGCAGTGGAGGGAACAGTGTGGGTGTTTTCTCTTTATGAGCTCGTACCGGCTGCTCAGAACGAACATGTTCAGGTTTTATTCAACGTGTTTGTGTTCAGCATTCGTCCGATTTGGAGCCTCCAAACAAAGAGTGCACATCAAAGGCTGCTAAATTACAAGATCTGAAAGTGTGTTTGGATTTGGAGGAAAGCAGAACCATCAAAGTTACCTGAATTGGGTTGTATTTTTTCCCCTGATCATGACAGTTTAGTGTTAAATCGACTCATTTGAGAAGTAAATAAGTCAAATGTTGCAGCATTTAGCTGTAGATCACAAGCTTCTGCTCACTCTGCCTCTGAATTTGTAATTAAAAACCTGCTGCTCGTTGCACGTTTAATGAAAGATGCATTCAGTTTGAGAAAAACTTCACAAATAAGCAATTTATACAGAAACACATCTTAAAACAAATGTGATTGTGGCTCTGCTTTGCATATTATTGACATTAAATGGAAAAAAAGTATATTTTTTTCTTGTTTAGAGCTGAATTTCAGTTTCCATTAATTTCTAAGGAACTGCTCAACAATCAGGTTCTAGATTTGTGACTCAGCTATTACAGTGATTCAGTGTTTGTTGGCCCTGAGATTGGTCTGAGGAATTCTGAATAATTTAGTTCTTAATTTAGTGGACAACTGCATTAAATGTTGGGGTTGGTGGTTTTCGTAGACTCGTGTGGTCCTGACAGCTGGTGAGGCACAGATTAAGGGCGAGCTTGGTGGGACAGAAGGTGGAGGGTACCCAGAATCTGGACAGAGCCAGTTTCCTCTTAAAACCCCGGTCCCTTTATAGAAGCAGATAACTGGGTTTGTTCAACCTAATTGCAGGTTTTTACTGTTAATGCTATCAAAGCTAAATATTTTTCAACTAGATCCACTTTTAAAGGGAAATTCTGATCAGTTTAAAGTGTTTCTGTGTAAAAGTTCTAATCTTTTCAGTTTAGAGAAGTAGAATTTATATTCAACAGAACGGACGAGCCAATGGTCAGTCCAAATACACCGAAAACCATCTTTAAATGGCGTCAGTCTTAATTTCATAGCAGCTCGTTGCCTTTGATTTCAGATCACGTGGTTATTTAGATGTAGCAGTTTGGGTTTTACATCTGAGATGGATCTAATATCTCTACAGAATTAAACGGCAGTGTAAAGGTTTGTAAAATAACATTTACGTATCATGAATTATTGTTTGGATGAAGATCTCAGGCTGTTTTGGATTTTAGCTGCATTCAGACAAGCTGTTAGTTCATCAGTCCTGTTGGATGAAACTCTCCAAACAGGTTTTTTTTTTAACGTTTACATAGAAACACTCTGCAAAATGGCTGAAATATTCCTTTAAATGATCCTTGTGAGAGTCGGATGGTAAAATTGCAGATGGAAAATCTTTTTTTTTTTTTTTTTTCTTCATCACCTAAATGAGGGTTTAAATTGGAACTCGAGCAGCTGTTCAGTCATGTTCCAACATGTATAATTGTTTTGAAGTTTATGTCGAACTCCTTATTTGTGAGATTAAAGGGATCGTTAGACATTTCAGCCCTTTGTGGTCTGAGACAATTGGAATCCTAATTTTGCGGGGAGATTTGTTTTAATGAAGATTAAAGAAAGCAGTCAGATAAACACTTGATCCTTTTAATCAGCCCAGATCTTAAAGCTATTAAAACCTGACTGTCTGTCCTCCGCTTCTCTCTCAGCCCCCTTCAGTCTCTTCTTCTTCTCTTTAGGAAAACTGGCTCTTCTTGTTGTTTCCATCAGGGGCCCTTAAGGCCACGCAGCAGTTAACCTGTTACGTGTATTTAATCTCTTGAGAACGGACCTGCAAGAAAACCCAGAATTTGACTTGGTAGAAAACCCGATGAGTGTTTGATCCCGGAGTCAGAGCAACATCCCGGTGATCTGCCTGTATCCAGGGAGTTTGGTGGGCTCGTACAGTCTGTGTACAGCTGTTGAATGCCACGCCAGCGCGTCACCACCACCACACTTTTAGCTTGTCTAGCAGGAATGAGATTCAACATGGCAGCTGGTAGGGTGGAGTGTTCTCAAATTATCTGCAGCAGCTCATAGTTTGGATGTGCATCACAAAGGAAGGCATGATGCTTCTTGACCACCCTGGACCGCATCCAAACACAAACCATGAACCCCTCAGAGTTCATTCGAAGGCTTCTGCTACATTAATGCTGCTGTTTAATGTCTCAGCCTCATAAGTCTGTGATAAGAAATAACATTTCAACAGATATTGAAATGCAAACAGGATCCTCAATAAAGAATAAAGTAGCTTTTAAACTGAATGGCTTTGACAGGCGTGTCGGGTTTTATAATGGAGACTTGAGGAGGAGGAGTGGCCCAGAGACATCTGTCCACTAAGCAGGCCATATTGTTTCAACAGCTGCTGAGTGAATAGATCCAGGGGAAGGAAGTCAAATCATTTAAACATTACAGTTAAGGTGTAGCTTTATCATCTTTGTTTGGGCTTTTGTGCCTTTTTATCTCCGTGTGTTTCTTTTAGCTAAAAGCATGTTGTCAAAAAAACTCTTTAGACGGGCACTTAGTGAGTTACACAACAAAAACATGGATTTTTTTAACTTTATAATCAGTTCCATGGTGTTAATTGTAATTTATATCCTGTAAATTTTTACAAATTTTCATTTATTTCTAGATAAAACAGACTTTCTGTTCACATGTTTCTAATATGAATTCATGCAGATTTCTTATTGAAATCAGCTGCTTCTTCAGACGGTCAGAATTTAACCTTCTGAAAATGAGGTGATGCGACTTAATCTGCAACTTCAAGGGAAAAATGTTTGTGCTGCGATTCTAGAGAAACTAGTTGCTAAATGCAGTAAAACCAGAGTTTTAAGTGGAAAAAAAGTATATATTTGTTATTATAGTGGCGTTACAGCTCCTCATGCAGTTTTTAAAGCTCATTATATCCTCATTTCTGCTTCATCAGTCAGTCATTGGGTGAGAGGCGGGGCTACACCTGGACAGGTTACCAGTCCATCACAGGACCACAAAGAGACAAACAACCACTCTCACTGAGGGACAATTTAGAGTTGCCAATTAACCTCATGCATGTTTTTGGTCTGCTGGAGAGAAAACCCACACATGCACAAGAAGAACATGCAAACTCCATGCAGAAAGGTCCCAGTGCAGTTTCGAACCCAAGACCTTCTCAATGCAATGCAACAGTGTTGCCAACTGCACCACCGTGCAGCTCATTTCTGTCTGCTTCATGTTCCATGTTCACTTTAAGTATAGTTACGCATGCCGCTCGCGTCTCTCTGCAGGTTTGTATCAAATCTTAAACATTTTGTTTTCCGCCCTTCAAGGTTACCTGCCTTCAAGATTTCTTTGGCGATGACGACGTCTTCATTGCGTGTGGACCAGAGAAATTCCGCTATGCGCAGGACGACTTCTCGCTGGATGAGAACGGTGAGTGTGAGAGCGTTGGCATCACTTTACATGACACGGATCCTGGTGTTGGTGTCGAACTTCACTACAGCCAATACAGTAAATTAAAAGCGGCGCTGCTTTTTACCAGTTTGTATTACCTTACAAACGGACTGAGGGGAAGAATGACCTTCTGCGTGAGGGAGTCTGAGAACGAGATGGAGTTACAGAAGTCTGTTATCAGCAGCTGGCAGCAGGGATGGAAAAAGGAAGAAGTCTCAGAGCCATTAATCTGTCCGGTGACGGGTTTAGGCCAGCTGATCTGTTGGTGCTGATACCGCTGAGGAGTCGAGGAGGGGAAAATGTAAAAACGAAATAAATCCTGAGACTTTCTGTGCTCCCTGCGGACTTAGAAAAGCCTATTTTTAAACCCCCAGTTCTGCTGCGAGGCGTCTCCTCCAAACATGCTGCTTTTTAATCTGAGCGCAGCAGAGACGCAGGACGGGCTCGTCCTCGCGTTTCCTTGGTCTGTTCTCTTTCCACTCACTTTATAATGATCTGTGTCCTTTCTGTTCCACATACTCCCCGCGGACCAAAGTTAAATTGTTTCATTTAGTCCGTGACCGCGGGGCCAGAGCCAGACACAATGGCTGCGTTCCTCTCAGTGGAGCTGTGGAGGAAGACTCCTGCACTACATCACATGGACATGATATCAGGTCAAAGATGCAACAATAACATCCATAGATCCAGATGTGCAACTAGACAATCATGATAATGGATGAAAACACTTATCCATGATCTCCAATCTAAACCTGGAGATGCACGTGCATTAACTCAAGTGCTTCTGTAACATTTTCTTTTATTTCCTCCAAACTGACTCCTGTGTTTGTTATAAACGAATCTATACAGAGAGGGAGGGGCGTGTCTGCGCCTGCGGCCATGTTGAACAGAATCCTGGCAGGAGTCTGATGGACCCCAGGCTATTTCTGAGCAGACAAGACAGACTACCAGTCTGAAGGATTGTCAAAGGACTGATGGTGGCACACTTTGCAAACAGCAGCACATGAATCTACCAGCAGTGTGTGAAGGTTAAAAAGGAGATGATGGATCTGGTGCGATCCCAGGAGACGGAGGGAGGACAGCTAGTATAATTAGCATCAAAGGGGGTAAAGAGTCTGAGAGGAGCAGGGAGGGAAGGAAGAGAGAGTCTGACAGTACAAACAGGAAAAAAAGGATGCTAAAGGGAGGAGCAGCGTCGTCTGGAGTCTGTCTACTAGGATGATTACAGTGACCCAGAAAAAAAACTGTTCAGTAGTATTTTATATCTAGAAAGACATGAAACAGTCTTTGATTGGAGAAAATAATATTGATGTGCTGCTTTCTGTCTCTCTGTAGAATGCAGGTTAATGAAGGGAGCTAAAGCCCAACGCGGTTCCGTGAAGAGTCCTGGTCCCATCAGGCGCTGCAAGTCTCCCACCGAGTCGAGTGAGTAACCAAAACACGCTAATGCTGGCGCTGACCACGCCTTGTTCAGGAGCAAAATCAGAGCTGGAAGAAAATGATTCAACACGTGTAAATAACACAAAAACACGCACGAAGAATGACTAAATCATTTGACTCACGTCTGACCTTCACCTGAATGTCACTTTTCATGTTTTTCCAGTTTAACTACCGGCGTTTTGACGAGTTACGGCCGATCAGTCGGACTCAAACAGCAGCACACGTACAGTGGCGTCTTAAAACTGCAAAAAAATTCAACAAAATCATTGATTAAAATTTAATTCAAACTGTTTTGGTGATCATCAGCTATCATCTGTTAATAATTCAAACTGCTTTTTGGTGAAACTTTTCCAAAACAGAGTTTTTTTTTACTGACTGCAAACAGCACGAGAGCTTTTCTGGTTTATTTTGGTTGATTTATTAGTATTTTAAACTGTTTCATGTTTTTGTTGGATTCGTTCTGTAACTCCACTGAAAAGATTCAAACACAGTGCAGCTGGAGATTTGTTTCTAGAAGAGTTTAATGATTAGAAAATGGCCTTTTTTTTAAAAACTTCTTGGTGTTTAAATGCATCCAGCAGAGTAACAGTGAAGCTTTTATCCAAAACTCACTGGCTCAAACTGAAACTGGCCATCTGCTTTATAGTCTTTAGGATTCGATTTATCTCCTACACAAAACTCTTTTTAAACCACTTTAAGCACACAGCTACATCACCGTACGCTGCTCCCAAATATAAACACAATGTTCCACACAGAGGTAACCATAGCAACGAAGCAGGACGCAGAACCAGTGAATAAAATGGAACAAAACCCGGAGGGCTCGTCGGCCTCGTGTTTGGTGAAGCTGCAGTTTCACTGACTTTTTCTGCAGAGCAACCAAAAGCTGTTTAGACTCGTCATGTCCAGTCTAATCCTCTGCTCTTCATCCCCCTTTTCCCTCCTCCTCCTCCTCCTCCTCCCTGATGCTGTCAGCCAACGGGACGGCCTCCAGCAGTCAGATCTCCACCCCGATATCCAAGCACTCCCCCACCTCCACCCCAACCAGTCCAGGCCTAAACAACAAGCAGAAGGTACCGCTTTCATCTGCTCGTTTACAAACTCTCATCCTCGTGGTTGTAGATTTTATTTTATAGACATGCGTGTTTTGCAGGATCTTGATCTGCCCTTGTCTCTGGAAGACGAGGATTCTCTCGGAGAATCGATGTAGACTTCCTTCCTGCAGCCAGCCTTCGCTCACGACCTGAAATACAGAAGTTTTATACCTCTGCTGCTTCACTCACAGTGCCACCTGCTGAGGAGAACCGGTCTTACGGGGTTTGTCCACCAAATGGGGTTCCAGTGCAAAACCAGAACCAAGTAGGTTTTTTTTCCCTTTTCAATTTCGAACAGCTCTTTGCTGAGCCAGAGGAAAGTACAGGAGCTTCTTTTTTTTAAAAGAACCAGCTCCAGACAAGACCTGGTCCAGCACTGGAACCTCTTTTAGTAGAAAAACATCCCGTTTGACTCTTTTTAAAAAGCCTTAGCCACCACGGCTTCGACACCGTTTGCTGCTTGATGATCTCACACACACTTTTTTCCAATTCTGTGTAGACCACATCAAGATCTCAACACATGTTCATACACGGGAGGATAGAACCACATGTTTCTCAAAAGAACACAGAAAAAATACAGTGTCAAATTTTCAAAACCACTTTTTTAAAAAGCATTTTGATAAAACGCAAACTTCAAATTTCTTTTTCACATTTAAATTCCAAGCAGCAAATGGATCTTTCTTTTTTCTTCTTTTTTTTTTTTTTTTTTTTTTAGCAGTTTCAGCCAACTTTTCTATCACTTTAAAATGTATGTGATGTTCCTCCATGTCCTTCACTCAGTAGTTACAGGTGTCAAAGGTAATGCTTCGTATTTTTTAGTCAAATTAAGTCTCTAACTTGCTGTAAATACTGTGTATAGCCATCCACCATAACTTCTCTGCTCAGTGTCCATTGCTGTGCTTCCATAACCTCACTGTAATGTCTCACATTTACTCAACATGATACAGGGTACCGTCAAAATAAAAGAAAACCGGCTGAGGATGTGTCGGATGCAGCGTCTGATGGAAGCCATTTATAAAATTCATCCTTTTTAACTCGTAACCGCCAAGGTTCTCAAACTTGAGAATTAACCGAATTGACCAATCGGACTGCAGGAGACGTGAAGGCGGAGCATCCTGCACTTCTTTACGCTGGCGTTTCTTTTTTTTATTCATGGTTCATATCCTGTTTTCACAAGCTGCAGTGCATGATGTTGATGACTCGTCATGAAACATTTTCTCTTAATAAAACGGTGATTTTTTTTTTTTTTTTTTTTTTAAAGGACCTAAAAAAAATAACCAAAGGAAAAGAAACAGGCCCTTTTGATATAAACAGTTACAGTTTTTATTAGTCAAGCTGAAATGACTCCCATTTAGGCCAGTTTATCACCACTTCCCTCTGTTTTAAAGGGATTTGACCACAACTGGTGAGATTTTTTATTTTATATATGTATAGTTGGTGAGATAAAAAGTCTCAAAGCCAAAGCCAGGAATGATTGATGGAAATGGGAGGGGTTTAATAGCTATGAAATATTCTGTAGGAAGCACACATGGCGTTTAATGCATGTCACATTTTAAAGTCAAGATTAAATCCTCTTCACCTAAAGCAGTTAGTAAGCAGTAGTGGGGTTTCTTAGTTATTTTTTTCTTTTTGCATGGCTCAGCATACCACAGCGATCTATTTGGGAGGTGAAAACATGACATTTGTCTAAATCTATGTGGGTTTTTAAATTTTTATAAAGATTATTAATTTATAATAAAGGTACTTGTGTAGGATTTTGTTTTTCCAAGCTTCTGTGTGCAATTTTGTATCTCCATCTTTTTACTTTTGTAATTTTTTTTTTTTTTCCCCCGTCACCACGGCTCACATCATGTGACTAGAAGTGAAATCAGCTGAAGGGAGTTTTCTCAGATTTTTGCAGGGAATCGAACCTGAGAAGTCTCTGAATTGGATGAAGCACAAAGTCGAGGAGCAAACGAATGCCTTACAGTAACGGATCATTTACTGCCAACATTTAGCCACAGTTTCTCAACACTGAATAAAATGCTGCACATGTAGCGTCTTTTAAATTAAGATCTATGCATTTGGATTCAAGAATTATTCAAAATATTTCTCTTCTGAATGGATGGCTTTTCTTTTTTTTTTTTTGCTTTCAACCCAGGAGTTTTATTTTGAAAGGACTCAAAACAATAATTTGTGTTAATTGTGGTAATTTGTCCGACTGGAAGTTGTGTCTTATGAAGTGATGCTGCATCCGCCTGCTTGTCGTCAGCCACTAAACGCTAAACAATCACATTTCCTTGGTGCTGTGATTTCCACCTTTCTCCTGCAGGGAGCGCTGTAACACCAGCACAACAGCTGTTAATATCAGCAGCGATGCCTCACTTTAGTCACCGTTTTGTACAAAGTAAATCTCAATTCATTTCCGTCCGATCGGTTCTGTATAATCTTACGTACTAATAATCTATAACATTTCATATAACGGATGATGTTTGTTGTCTTTAAAGCGGCTGCCACCTTCAGAGATGGGAGATGTGATTCATCGCCATCAGTGGTGCCTTTTTTTAAAATTATTTTTAGATCACTGTCTTTTGATAAAATGAAAAGGGACATCAAAGATTTCTTCTTGAATACATTTTTAATGTCTTACTGTGGCCTCCTAACACACTTTGTATTGTAGAGCGACAGGATTCTTCATCGTTGTGTAAATACGCTCCTTTCCTGTTCTCTTTCATATGTACGCCTTTCTGCTCAAATAAAAGACTTTTTTTTTTTTTTCCCCTCAAGCTGAAAATGTCCTTTTTTAGTGGTATTTTGCAATGTTACAGTGGCTTGTTTCAGTGCTTCATTCAATGTATTAACTGGTAAACTTTTGCAAATAAAACTGTTGCATTTCACATCTTGGATCTGGAGTTTTTTTTTTCATGCAGCATCATGGAGGGCTGATGTCACTGTTAAAACATCTTCAGTTAATCTTAAAAATTCAGCTATGATTTAAAACGTGTGTAAAATGTGTGAAAGTTTCAACTCATAGTATTTTGTTCTGTAACTCGTGACAGCAGACCTTTTGTGTGGTTCTACTGCCATCTGCTGGCTAAAATTGGATTTTTTTTTTTTTAACATTTCTCCTAGCCAAGTACAGTATAAAGAAAATAAATCACCAGTGATTTAATAGTATTGATAATTAGGTAGCAAACACATTAATTCCCAAATGATCTGTATGTTAATCATCAATCAAATTTATTTATAAAGCACTGAACACATCCAATAAAATCACAAAAATGGACACAGGAAAGAAGTACAATTCAATGAAAACAACAAAGCCATAAAACCGATAAAATAAAATCAAGAGTTGTATTAAAACCCAACGAGTAAAAATAGGTCTTTAAATGTTTTTAAAAAAGTGTAACTAACAGTGTTTGTCTGATGACGTATTTATAAGAGGGAGAAAACTCCTGATGATGATGATGAACTTGTTACCATGTTTCCCTAAAACCAGGATTTGTTTAATCACTCAGGTAAAGGGTTGTATAGAAGTTTTCTCAGGACTTCCACTCATTTCTCAGCAGAAATACTGTCACTATATTAATGTTTCTATTTGTTCATGTGAAAAACTCTCATACCACAAAAGAAAAACAATAATTCATGCTTATTTTGAGCTTTTTGCAAGTTCCTTTTTAACTGTTTATTGAACTCCTTGGTGTAAAAACCTTCAACCCTCCTGCAACAGTCACATCCTGAGTCAAGATTATTTCCCTATGCATTTTAATTTATCTTTAGAAATAAAAAAATACAGTTCAGAACTTGAGTTTTTAAATATTAAATCATCTTCATAGCTTCAGAGCAGCTGATCTGCTGAAGTGAGCAGCGTGCACGAACTGGTTAAAGCTGGAATCAGAGTCTTTGATGGAGTCGAAGTGCTTCTCTGGAACACTGGGCGCCTGCCAGTTTGTTTTATTCCACAATCCACTTAAGGAGCTGCCTGGTGATGTTTGTCCCATGTGACTGACCACCAGTACAGACAATAACAAAGACTGATTTAACTCAGACGGACTAAACATCCAGCTCATTTTAGTAGCAAAACATGGACCAAATGTATGTTTTGGTGTTAAAAAACAGGAGAGTTTTTAACTTATTTCACCTTAATGGGGTAAATGAAGGTGTTCAGTTTCAGTTTACCACCCCCCCACCCACCCACGCTGCTTTCAATGACCACATCAGTCTTTGCGTAACCCGTGCTGCTGCTGGGATGTGCTCGTCAGACTGGTTTTCTGTAAGAAGAAGTCCTCAGAACAGAGGATAAAACTCATTTTGAGGAAGGTGGAGCAGACAGCTGTTTGGTGCCTGTAACTGAAACGTCTCACAACTCTTCAGAGGACACATGTGTTTGAGTTCATCTCAGCAGGTAAGTGCTGCTTTCATCATTTCACCTTAAACATACAGGTGTGTTGCTCCACTTGATGTCATTATATTAAAAACAACATTTACTGTATTTATATCACTGACTTCATCAGTTTGATCCAAAAATATATAATATATAATTTTTAGGGAGAAGTCAAACTGAATCTCTTGTTAAATATAGACAGTGTAAACAGGAACATCCTCCATGTGCCGGAAATGCAGGGAAACATTCCAACCAGCTGTTCTAATAACGTCAGATTTATTGGATAATTAGCAGGTTTCTTCTGATGTTAAAGCCAAGTTGTCTGTTAATTTGCTCATTTAACTCAGCTGTGTTGGAGCAGGGACACATCTAAAACATGCAGGTCAGTGTGCCTTGAGGACAACTGATCGTGTTCAGGATCAGTCACGTTAAAGATTTTTTGCAACATTTGCAGTTCTTCATCAAACAAGAGTCATTAAATCATTTATCCAGTAAAATAAGAACCCATCTGAGGACATTAGCTCAGACTCGATCTCACCTGAGGACCAAACTGATCCAGATCCTCTGTCTCACTACTCAAGTAATCAAGTAAAACAGTATCGCCGGCAGTCCATTAGGGTCTGCTCTGTAGGAACAAACAGAGCTGGGTGTGGCACTGAGCCATACACAAGCAGAAATAGGCCACCAGTGTGTGTGTGTGTGGGTGTGTGTGTGTGTGGGTTTGTATTTCTGACCTCCTGAGGACCAGTTTCCTGACTTTTACTATCTTTCTGGGGTCCGAGGGTTCTTGTGGGGACCGAAACCTGGTCCCCATGAGGGGGACTCCCCTTTTTAGGGTTAGGGGTTAGGTTTATAGGTATGGTGTGAATAGAGTTTTAGTTAGTCTTAGGGTTAGTTATAGATCAGTAATGGTTAAGGTTAGTAAAAGGGTTTGGGTTAGTTATAAATCTAGTTACTAAAATCAATGGAAGTCAATGGACGGTCCCCATAAGGATACCAAAACAAACGTGTGTGTGTGTGTGTGTGTGTGTGTGTGTGTGTGTGTGTGTGGGAGGGGTTAAGACAGGCAGGTACACGATCTGAACTACTTCCTTGTTGTGTTCCTGCTGTCTCTCAGGTATCGTTTGTGTTTTTCCTTTTCTCAGCTTTTTAAATGAAACTTTTCTGGTTTTTAAAGCTTTTTATTTGTCCGATTCAGAAGGTTTTTCTGAGTTCTGTGTTTGATAGTTTGATACTCTGTTTGATCTTACTCTACTTACTGCCAGTTGTGTTAGTCTATAGATTATATATGAACAAAACATCAAATTCTTTCCTAAAGCAAATAGACTGGAATTTACTGTCTAAATAGACACACATGTGAGCTAATTGTTCCCAAAAAGCTTTAAAAGAACTTTAGGATCATGTGTTTAAGTAGGAAATTAAGAGTCACAATATTTTATAACCCAACATTGTGGGTTAGACTATTTTTTTATTATTTACACAGAAACGTGTGAAAAGTTGTGATTCAAGATAATAAAATAACTTCTACAATTAGTTTTAATGGTGTCACAAAACTTTCTATAAATTCTATTTATTAAATGTTCTTCAGTGGTTTGGAGGAATAATCATTCTCTAATTTCTGTCTCAGTAATAGGAAGTACAAACTGATAGCAGATGGAATTCTGGGTATTTTTCTATAGAAATTGTGGGAATTCCAACGTAACTCATGAAAAGTGTCTGTAATCTTTGCTGAATCTCAGGTAGTGATTAAAACTCAGATTTCAGGTTTACAACAAGAAACTACAGCTGAGTTTTTCCTCACAACGTCTCTCACAGTTTCAGTTTTTTTGTTTAAAGTCACAACAGCAGAAACTCAGCTAGTTTTAGTAATTTAGGACAAATTGTTTTCACAACATCCAGAATGTTGACTGTGGCAGCTGTTAATATGCGAGTGTGGGCCTCGCCTAAACAAACCCCACCGCACTTCCATTGTTCTTGTCTTGATTCTGTTGTGGTTGTAATGATGCAGTTTAAACCCTGAATCTGCTTCTGGTTCAGAAACATACTGGAGAAAAGGTCCTGTATGTTAGGTGATGTAGCAATAGTATTAGAATAAAGTTTTATTATTGTTATTATTATCATCCCAATTTCATCTTGATATTTATTTCTTGATATTTGACCTCCAAAACTGCTTCTTTTTGTTTATTATTTTAAAGTTAAAGTTAATTTTCATTCATCAATAATTTTAACATTTAAAAAGCTACATGGTTTTATATTTTGATCCACTCATTGTCTTAAATGTTCAAATTAGCATAGAAAGTCATCAGACTCTCAAGTTAAATAAACTTAAAGGAACCTAAGGCAGCTTTACAAAATCTGACTCAGTGCTGCCGCGACAGGCGCTGTGGCTATCTGCAGCCACCAGCCAAGCCGGCACGGGAGCGCGCACAGACACTTTACAGACGGTTCGTCTTCACAGCACTGCACCGGGGAGGCTAACATACTTCACGTCAGGTCTCTCCACTCTGTTATTTGATTTGATCTCATCATTTTCATACTGTATCAGGCTCTAAACACGACCTATAATGTTTTCTCACCTGGTCACAAGGAAATGAGCCATGTCAGCATCCGTTTTCACTCCCAAATGCAGCTGAAGTTCCCTCCATGAACCGAATGCATATCCAATATTTATGCGGGTGCCTGCCAGGCTTCGGTCATATTTTTTTTTGGACTCACGAGATGCCGCTGATAAAGTCTTTTTTTTCTTCGTGGTGCAACTTTTTTGGGGTGTGAGAGTGGATGCAGGTCGTTTGCTGGCTGCAGAAACATCCATAAGTATACCTTCAGTGTTTGAATCCAAGTCCACGGCGTCCATGTACTTCCTGTTCAAGAGCTGTCGGCAACGCGCATGCAGCGTCAATTTACGTCACATCCCTACAACTGCGCGGGAAATTCGGACGTCGAACTGCAGCGCATTATGTAGCACACAGCGTTTCCAAGGCAACAGACATATATGCGGATGGCCTCGTTATTTTGGGTTTTTAATGCTTCATGACCAATTAGCATTGAATAAACTGGAAATGCATGTGTAGTTTTTCACAAATCTTGCCTTATGTCCCTTTAAAGCTTTTGGTTTAACAATTTTATTAAATTCCCTATAAAAACCCTCAAAAAATTCGGATTCGGATCATTCCCAACATATCCTGAAAAGTTTATACACAGCTGATTTAATTTACAGTTTTTTTTTTTTTTAACAAACAAACCAATAAATAATAATAAAACCAACAGAATTTCAGCCTCCAGGTTGAAGCTGAAACTACTTTTATCATCTCAAAGACTGAAATCATCTCGTCTCACAGCTTCAGCATCATGTTCTCCTCCGTGGTTCCTTATAAAAACCAGCACTATGCTGAACTGAAGAGCAGCTGCATCAGGGACAAGAAACTGTTTGAAGATCCAGAGTTTCCAGCCGTCGACTCGTCGCTGTTTTATACTAAACCGCCTCCCGGCAGGGTGCAGTGGAAACGGCCGGGGGTAAGTGACAGAAAGCTGTCAATTCTCTGTAAACATCTGTAAAGGTACATCTCAGGTATGATTTGTGTTTCAGGAGATAAGTGAACAACCTCATCTGTTTGTCGAGGGCATCAGTTCTCATGACCTGAACCAGGGGATTGTGGGAAACTGCTGGTTTGTTGCCGCCTGCTCCTGCTTGGCCTTAAAGCCACACCTCTGGAAGAAGGTAAATAAAAGTTTATAAGTTTTATTCATGATTGTTAAATAATATTATGAAACAAAACCTCTGGTACTGTGGGGATTTGGCAATAATACATGACTTTGTGCGTAACGCCCTTTTATCAGACGCGTCCCATTAATTCTCTAACCTAAATGTCTTTCCGGAAGACAAAATGTAAAATCACATGTTTTCTTTTGTCACAGCAGAATGAACGTAGGCGAGTTAAACGATGTCTGGAATCTGTTACATTCAGCAGGTGATGGAAGCAAATTCCTTCCACTTTGTTCAGTCACACAACCATGAACAGAAAAAAGGAAGAGCACATAAAAATCTGATTAGTGTTAAGAAACACTTTTCTATATAAAATGAAGCACAAGGTCCCGTGTGATCTGTTAACACTTGGATTCTCAGCTCCTACGTGCTGGTTTAGGAATTCAGTTTTTTATCCCAATTTAAAGATGAGTTTCTGCCTGATGAGTGAGCTGAACTCTTCTTCTCTTGTTAGAACTCAAACACTAATCATATCATTAGATTAAGCACATTTAATAACTGGGTTAATGAAAAATACACTAATAATTACACTAATAAGTACTAAGTGCACTAAGGAGCTCAGGCTCTGCAGGGGCAGTTTGTTGCAGCAGCGGTCGTCATTCACTCATATAAAGGCTAACAGTTAGCTTTTTCATCTCATTGAGTGGAGTTTGCTTTTCGTTAGCATCATGTCGGAGGACAATCTAAAAGAGTAGCAAGCAAAGACCACTTTTTAATTTTGTTTCTGCACCGATAATAATCGTGCATTAAGAATAAGAAGCTAAATGCGCCACCTTGTCTGACGACATCATTATCTGCAAAGCCGGTTCCAGCAACGGCCGTCTGAGACGCGGTTGTTTACGACAGTTGTAGTTCCGCTTTTAACCACTGGGTGGAAAAAAGCTGAAAAGTTATTTACTGCAGCTTTACAGCAGCCCTATAAGAATCTCATGTTTGTGGTCCGTTCAGGAGTTCATGACCAAGTCGATGATCTGCTTCAATATTCTCCACGAATGCACCACGTAAACCCTCTGCATAGGAACGCTGGTGTAACACCTTCCAAACAACCTGCACAGCGCTCCATGATCGAGGATTATTTACATTATTATTTACTTCTAAAATTGTAGAGAATTCTGCTTTTACATGGATATAAAATAGAGCACAAAGCTGTTGTTTGCTGACACTTCTCCTTTTTCATGAGTCGACAGTGGAATGAATGTTATATTTACCTTCAGCCGATGATGTCAGAAAATTCCTTTCACATTAATGCAACAAGATGTTTGTCACTCGGTTCAGTCACACGATCATGTCTGAACAAAGGACACACATAATCCTTTGGTGACTTTATTAAATAACAGTTATACAAATCCAGTTGTATTTGCACATAATTGTCTATTACAGTCTGACTGGAGGTAAAATACAGTGCTGTGAAAAAGTATTTGCCCCTAAACCTAATTCATTGTAGTCTTGACAGCAAAAACTATTCATGTGTTTTGTAATGACTGATTAGTTTTTCACATCTTTGAAGAATTTTGTCCCACATTTCTTTGCTGAATTGTTGCAATTCAAGCATGAAAACTTTGTTTAAGTTCATGCTGTAGACTCTCAATCAGATTTAAGTCCAGATGTGGACCAGGCAACTGTAAAACCTTTACTTACAGAGCAGAATTAATGGTTCTATCAGTTACAGCTGGTTGACCAGGTCCTGAAACAGCCCCAGACCATCACACTACCACCACCGTGTTTGACTGGCAGAATGATGATGTTCTCTGATACGCAGTGTCGGTTTTAAACTGGATGGAACTGGATGCTTTTGTCTCATCAGTCCACAGAATATTTTCCCAAAAGTCTCACGGATCATCAAGATGTTTTAGATTTTTCTTTTTTTTAATGTGAGACAGACATTTCTTTTAGTTCAGCAGCTCTTTTCACTTTGAAATTTTCCCATGATGCCATTCCATCCCAATTTCTCTCTCTCCCTTTTGCCACTCTGAGTAATTACTGAATGTTTTTAGGTCATTCCTGACTGGAAGGAGCAGGAGTGGGATCCAAACCACCCAGAAAGGTACGCTGGGATCTTCCACTTTCAGTTCTGGATATTTGGTCAATGGACAGACGTTGTGATAGACGACCGGCTGCCCACCATCAACGGAGAGCTCATCTACTGTCACTCCAAAAAGCACAATGAGTTCTGGAGCGCTTTGCTGGAGAAGGCTTACGCCAAGTCAGTAAATCCAAAACAAACACTTGTTTGTTTGTAGAAAAAAATACAAACATCTTTTTGTAATTTATTATTTAAGCTGTTATAAATAAAGAGATATTTTGCCTATAGGTTTGTGTAAAACAAAGCTAATTATACATACATATATGTACAATTTGCAGCTTTTTAACATACCTGAAACAGGTTACATTTTAAAAACTGTGTCTAGGCTCTCTGGCTGTTACCAGTCCCTGGAGGGGGGGAACACCGGAGACGCTGTGGTGGATTTCAGTGGAGCAGTATCTGAAGCCATCAGCCTGGAGACTGAGGCTTTTTATAAAGATCAAGAAAAACAGGACAAGTTTTTCGAAGATCTGCTCAAAGTGTACGATCGTGGAGGAATCATCAGCTGCTCCATCAGGGTATGTGCCTTTTCTTTTTATCTTTAATTTAAAAAGTTAGATGTATTATTTTACACAATTTTCCAATTTTCACAGGCAGAGCCGCATGAAATTGAGCTGAAGATGCAGAACGGGCTGGTGAAAGGTCACGCATACTCGGTAACCGCTGTGAAGCGAGTGCGTTTGGGTTCGGGGTTGATGGCCTACTTTCGAAATGAGACCATTCCTCTGATCCGGATGAGAAACCCCTGGGGCCAAACGGAGTGGAAAGGAGCGTGGAGTGACAGGTCAGAAGGTCCATTTGATACCACTCCATGAAAACGAGTGTGCAAACACGACAGAGACCTTAAGCTGTTTATATAATTCTAAAAACACTTGCCTGAAAAACAGTCATGTGACTGCGTCTTTAAATACATTAAGAATTGCTCTATATTACTGAGACTCTAAATAATACTGAAGAGTTCCATGTAATTTGGTTCAAACATAATAAACCAAATCTGGTGCTACTTTCCATTAAAACTATCCTTTTTAAAGATAAAAAAAATATTAATAAACCAGTTAATAAAGCTGTATTAGTTCAAGATGCATTTTATAAATATTTCTTAATGATTTATACATTATAATTAATATATAATCCAATTCATTATCCAAATTAAAAATATCTACAAACTTACTCTTATTGTGAAGTGGTATCATTCCCAGATGTCCCAAACCAATAACTCAAATGAACATGTTTTCTTTAAATTGGTTGCTGTTGTCCATATATGGCTCCCTTCCTTCATGCCCCCTTATTTTCCCTTTCAAAATAAAGGCAAAGTAACATTTTGAACAAATAAGTAGCATGTTGGTGGCTAAATGTTCATAGTAACCGTCATAAAGGTTATGTAAAGAAGAGTTTGTTGACAACATAACAGCCTTGTACTTTTTCCTTAAATTTTCAAGTTTTTAACACTTAAAAATGCAGCTTTACAAATATTATATTGTTATTATCCAGGATAAAATAGTAGAAACTGTGAAAATGAATAATTTACAAATCATTTACCCTGTTTTTGCTTGTTTTTTTTAGTTCTGAGGAATGGTCAAAGGTTGGTGACACTGAGAGAGGCAACCTCGGCATCACTGTGGAGGACGATGGCGAGTTCTGGTGACTCATACGGATCCTCCCTCTTTGACATTTGTCTCATCTTTTGGATTTCTCAACACTAAATCCCCATCTGTTCACTTCTGCAGGATGTCATTCACAGATTGGTGCAAGTTCTTCACTGATGCAGATGTTTGCCGCCTCATCAACACCGCAGTGATCAGCATCCACAAGACGTGGAATGAGGTGGTGCACTTTGGGAGCTGGAGCAAAAACGCAGAGCCACTACTGAACCGCTGTGGCGGTTGCCCTAACAACAAGCAGACTTTCCTGCAGAACCCACAGGTACCAAAGATTTCAGATGTTTCTACTTTCATTCATTCAGGCATCTTTATATACAGACTCCTCTTCAACTCTTTTACTTTACAGTATTTATTCGACATCACAAAGGAGGCTGATGAGGTGCTGATCTCCCTGCAGCAGAAAGACATGAAGATCCACAGAAAATACGGTCAAGGAGAAAATCTATCCATCGGCTTCAGTGTCTTTATGGTAAGATTCATTTACTTTTTTATTTCTAACAGCAAGAGCTAAACTATGAATGAGGATATGTGTGTAAAATGGTGGTGAGAAATAAAATAAAAGGCCACAGAGAGAGGAAAAAAAGAGTTATTGTTTTGTGGTATTTTATTTTGAAGTCTAAATTAGTTTTGTTTATGTAAGAGCCAGTTTACTTTGAAACATTATAAAATCAGATAGTTTACTTTAGGGCTTTGATTAAAAAGATAATCATTTTTAATAACAAACTAATCTTGACGTTTCATCAAAACTTTGAACAACTACGTGATTGGATACATGTATTTTTGGTTATCGTGCGAAGCTTTTAAAAACACAATGGAGTCACATACTTTCAGTTTCTTCTCTTCAGATAGTTCAGATAGTTTGTTCATGGGGTTTTTACAGCTTTATGGGTGAAAAATAACTGAACATTTCACAGGAAGTTATTTTCTCGTCAGTTTTTATGAGTTCAAGTGCTGCTAAAGTGTCAGCGGATAAATGTTGGTGACATAAAGAAGATGTTTAAAAAGTAAAGCAGCTGTTTGCAGATGGTGAGAAACCTCAGTTTAACCCTCATCTTTAGGGATGTTTAGCCTCTTCATCTGATGAACAACACACGCTGTGTGAATAAAACAAGCAGCTAACATTTATTTCCAGGTGGAGCTGAACAGGAAGTATCGACTGCATGACATTCTTACCCAGAAGTGTGTGGAGACCTCCACCTACATCAACGCTCGGACGGTGTTCGTGAGGTGCACGCTGACGCAGGGCCGATACGTCATAATCCCAACCACCTTTAATCCTCTGATCCTGGGGGACTTCATGCTGCGGGTTTTTACTGATGTGGACTCGGGCTGCAGGTATAACAGCGAGGATTCAGGAATACCTGAAGCTTCATGTAGGCAGATGAATCACCTGTTTGAGGGTAAACAAAAGCATTTTAGATGTTTATTTGATGTTTCAGTGGATGGATTATATTCTAGGACAATTATTTCTATTCAAATTTGGGTTTTAGAGAATGAAACATCATATTAAATCCCTCATATTTAATATTCGGATTCAAACATATAAAATAAAGATGGTTTGCCAGATGCTTTTGCTCTTTCAAACATGGTGGAATCTCTCCAGTGTTCCAGTTTTCTCATGACAGGATGGAGGTCAGAATGTCAAGTAGTTTAACTTGTCCTCTGTTTTCACAGGGAGTTGACGGAGGACAAGCCAAAGGTCAAATGCTGGAGTTCGTTCCTCGGATACCCAGTAGCTGTCACTCATGTGTACGTGCACACCGCAGAGGGGCTACAGAACCAGGACAGAACAGGAGGTTGGTTATAAAACTTACTTTTCACTGCACATCTAGTTTACAGTTGTAAATCTAAACGCTACTTCTCCTCCACATCAGGCGCCGACCCGTACGTGATCATATCCTGCGAGGGTCGATCAGTCATGTCCACCGTTAAGAATAATACTTTGGAGCCGGAGTTTCAAACTAGTGGCGTTTTTTACAGGAAAAAGCTCCAAAAGCCGATAACAGTGCAGGTAAGAAGAGAAAAGAATTCAATCACAAGACAGAAGGTGTTTAAAAAGGAGTCGTTAACCTGTCTGGGTTTTCTTCAGGTGTGGAACAGCAACGCAGTGCAGGATGAGTTTATGGGTCAAGTGGTGCTGAGCGGTTCACCCACCGACAACTCCAACCCTCAGAAGCTTCAGCTGAGGAAGAGAGGGCCTCAGATGGCTGACGAGATGCCTGGCAGAATCAGTTTGAGGATCGTCACGGCAACCCAGCTGACTGCAATTTGACCTCGTCCATCACCTACTCGACTTGTGCCATCAAGTTTTTTTTAAATTAGCTGCACAAAAAACAGACTCTGATTGGAGTGATGTGACTTTGTCAGTTTTATACTTTTACTCCTCTTGAAAGATTTTTTTTTTTGTGTGTGTAACTTATGAAACATTTTTCTACTGATGTTGCTGTAAAAGTATTATTTTTTTGAAACTATACTGTGAGTAATGTAGCAGAACCTGTCAGTGATGTTCAACCTTGCTCAAAATAATCTGACTTTTAGAAAATCCTGCTATTTGCATCTTTGATATATTCTTCCAGTTTATAAATCCATTTGATTTTAATGATTTAATAAAACCAAACTATAAAAGTGATGAATTAAAACCACATGCATTCTTCTCATTCTGGTTTTCCTCCCTTTTTTTTTATTTCAGTCCAATTCCCAATCTGCAATTTTTTTTAAACTTTTTTTTTTTACACTCAAGACACAGCCATGCACAATTCAAAGTTCAAAAAGTCTATTGCTTCAACCACAGTTAAAAATAGTTTATCCAAAACCTCATTTACCCCCCCGATGCTTGTTTGTCCTTTTTCAAAGACAGGGAAAGGCCTGCTGAGGTACGCCAGATGGATCAGCTGTTTTACAAAGCTAGACAATAATAAGAGTGATAATAATAATAATTAATAATAATAAAGATAATTTAAAAAGTAACATTTTTTGTCTTTGTTCCATTCTCTTGATACACATTAATAGAGGAATTTTCACACCACGTGTACAGGTTTACACATTCAGAAGATAGGAATGTACAGGAGCAACCACAGAAAAAAAAAAGAGGGGGGGGGGGCACGTCTGTCTCAGAATGTGTATGTCCCAGTATTCACCTTTGTGCTCATAGTTCAGACCTGTACAGGGGTCAAAGGCTAAATATCCCAGGGACGGTGGAGCTTCTCGACAGGCCATGTACACCTACCACACACACACACACACACACACACACACACACACACACACACGCTCAGGACGATGGTGGTACTCGGACCGCACAGACTGTGTGGACCTGCACACAGCGTGCTGCATTCAGGGGTTCTCAGTTCAGTTCGGATGAAGGAGCGTTCAAGCCCAAACAGGAGAGGTGGATCCGGGAGTGAAGGGACGGCACACGTGTTTCCAGGGAGCAGGACATTAACTGATACATCATATTATAGAGCAACCTGAATATTGTCATTTGGAGTTACAAAGTTCTGGGAAAAATGAGGGTCCTGTCATATTTACAAGCATACTTACATATCCTAACCACAGCAACCTACTGTTGCCATAGAGATACAGTGTATAATTTGTTTTTACATGCATGAAATCTGCTGACTGTTCCCACTCCTTCTCCTTCAGCGTGTCTGTTGTATAATAGATGCATTTCCTTGGTGCAGACCTTTACCCCCCACCCTAAAATCACACAATCATACCCACTCACACAGAGGGGAAACTGCATGGACAAATACCGATGCAAGAGATAACCTCTGTATAGGAATTTAAATGCTAAACCAGGAATGAAAGGAATGTGATCCTTGGGGGAGGGTACAATCATGACAGCTCCTTGAAAATCTGTCATGCTCCCGCCCCCCCAAAATAGAAATCAAACCACAACAAAATAACAGTCATATAAGACACAATTAAAAGTGAAAAACCTAAAGCTTGACTGAGCAGCATCTTAAATAGGAAGGAAGGAAAGGCAGGTGTGGAAGACCAAAAGTTTGGTTTCCACCTGAGCAGAACTCCAAAAACAAACCTTCAGAAGGAAATAAATCATTCCGATTGAATTTGAATTAACAATTTCTGCTCAAAAATTAAAAATGGGGGAAGTTTGGGGCACAAACCCCCTGAATAACTAATAACTTTACAACCTATAATTAGAAATCAGTTTTTTTAACCACTTTACACTTAAAAGTCAGTTATAAAAAGAAAATTTCCCCACAATTCAGATGATTTATAGCAAATTGCAAAATGAAACAAAATAAAAACACACAAATATATATTATTTTTGGGATTTATCTTGTTTTTTTTTCTAGAAGTTGCACCCCTACACATACACACACACACACAGAGACACAGCAGAAATGCAGCACGCTGACATGTGACAATCTGAGGAGGATTATCATGCACGGTGACATCGGGTTCAGAGTTGCTCTTTCACGTCCGCTGGTTGCTGTGGTTACAGGTGTGGCCTGATCATGCTCCGTGAATGGGAGAAAATAAACAGGAAAGAAAATCAAGGAACGAAATCTTTGTTTTGTTTTTTTACTGCTTCACTCCTGCCGTGTTTTCTGGAGAATAAGCACCTTTTCCTCTTCAGTTTGTTTCAACCTGTGGTTTTTTTTTTTCTTTACAGTTTAGGAATCACTCCTAAACGAGACATGACACAAATACATGTGCACAGTTTGTTTACACACACACACACACGCACGCACTCACACATTTTGTGATAGACTGCTCTACATGTACAGTGCTGGAGACGTAAACAAGGAGGCAAGGTCTTTTTCAGCAGCGTGGACGAGAGGCTGCAAGGCCAGATGTCCATCCTACATACGAGTCTCTGGGGGGGGGGAAGAGATCGGAGGGGGTCTTTGTCCTTGTGCTGTCATTGTAAGTCACATAAACCCCTCCTTCAGCTGTTACTGTCACACCACCCACAAACCCATACACGCCCAAACCCCTGCTGGTAAGAACCAACACATCACAGGCGGGGCTCCAGCCTCGGGCGCGGACAGCGAGCACATCCTTAACGGCTGCTGTTCTTTATGGCTTCCTTCGCAGCTACAATCAGAGGAGTCAGGCTGGAGAGAGGCTTCGCCAGCTTGAGGAAGGAATGCTGCAAACAGAAAGGATGGAATTACTTCAAGCTGCAGATGAATAAAATGCATTCAGATCTCTACTTAACCTGCTTATAGTCTGACTCAATAAAAGAGCAACAAGATGTAAGTGTTGCTAATAAAGCAAGAGGTTTTAGATTATTGAAAAATTCCACCTCCCAACTGATTCGTTCAGCAGTGTCATTATGATACTAACTTAATAGAAATTTTAAAAACTTGTTTTAGGTTTTTTGAGTTGGGATTCTCACCTGGAGCAGCTCCTTGGCAGAGCCTCGGCGGTCAACATCCATCTCAAGACAACGGTTGAGGAAGTCTCTGAAGACAGATGAGAGCCTTTCAGGGTTCTGCAGCTCTGGAGTCCCATTGGTTGCTATCAAGTAAAGTGCCTGCAGAGACATTCAAACAGGAGCACAATTAGTTTAAATAAGAATATTTCACCTCAGTGTCTAAAACGCAACAAAAACTTCCATTTGGAATTTGCTAACTGATCTGGAAAACGGAGCTTTTACTTCAAAACTAGCCATAAACTATAAAATATTTGGAAGATGTTTGTGTTTCCTGACAGTCAATAGATGTTAATGTCTTCTTCTCCTCTTCATGAGGAGGTCAAAACGTGCACTTTGTTTCTGAAGTTGCACCTTTGTATTTTAACAGGTTTGGTTTTGTCCTGCTGAACAGATATCAGGTAACCCCGCCCCCCCCCCAAAAAAAAATCAATCCCTTTGATGGTAGAAAAGCTTCAGTGATATTTCAATATAAGCCTCTGCATCAGAGGTACCTTCAGCCACGTCATGGTGCTGCTACTCCATCACACATGCTGGATTTTAGTTGTTCACTAGATGGTCTTTCTCATCTTGGGCTCTTTGAACCTAACGTATGTTTTATTTAAAACTAAGCTGAAACATGTGGCCCGCTCATCTGATCACAGAACACATTTCCTCTGTAGCTCATCTGAAAAGGTTCTGCTCAGACTGAACACACTGTGTGTGTAATACAGCTTTAAGTTACAGATCTGAATCCAAAATCTTTGCTGTAAGCGATTGAGTATTATTTGTTTTGAACTGATCCACAGTTTTATGAAGTCTGACACAACTGAAGAGCAGAAACCGATCCTCATGCTCACTTTATACCCAATCCTGATGTTGTACATTTTCATAAAGGAAGTTACTGATTGTAAAACCTTCCAGAAGGTTGTTACTTCTACATTCTGTTTCTCCGTCTCTCCCCAAACTCCGATCTGCATTTAAAAGAACTGAAGTCGTCAGACTGTGTTTTACCCTGAGTGGATTCTCATTCAGATAAGGTGGTTCTCCCTCCACCATCTCTATCGCCATGATTCCCAGAGACCAGATATCCACTTTCGGGCCATAAGCCTTCCGAGTCACCACCTCTGGCGCCATCCAATAGGGTGTTCCCACCATCGTGCTGCGCTTGTTCTGCTCCGGAGTAATCTGAGCGCAGAAGCCAAAGTCGGCTGCAGAGGAGGACAGAGACGAGTTATTGAAATGGTTTCGATAGTACGCTGCTTTTTATTTCATTTTCTGAAACTGAACTCACTGAGCTTGACGGATCCATCCATACCCAAAAGGATGTTGTCACTTTTTATATCTCTATGTATAACCTGGTTGGAGTGCAGGAAGTCCAAAGCCTGAAGGCACTATAAAGGAGAGAGAGAAAATAAAATACCCACTTTTAAAAATGGATCTCAAAGTTCTTGACAGGGAGGGAGTTCAGGAGCCATCAGATGTATTGAATGTTTTTGCTGATGTTTAATCTTGGCTTCCTACCTCTCTGCAGACCGCAGCTATCTGGCCCTCGTCCATGCACGTCTCAGTCACTACGTCTGTTAATGAGCCTCCAGCCAAATACTCCATCACCACCCACAGCTCGTCTCCCACCAAATAACTGATAAAAGACGCAAATAAAGTTGCTCAGGGTTTTGTTGTTGCATGAATCCATAGATTACAGTTTCAGGTAATACACAGAAAACCTTCCCTCTGTAAACCAGCAGGTGGCAGCACTGCACATTAATCTGAGCTCAGACTGTTGCTAAAAAGGTGAAAAGCAGAAAAAGAATCAGCAGCTGCAGCAGAAGAAGAAGAGTGGGGGTTGAAAGAGGCTCAGAGGATTCCTCAATGTCATTATGGTTACAGTGCTATTAAACTAAACTTAGTGTAAAGCTGCAGACCACGAAGAATGATTTCATACTGCACAAAACATGATTTAAATATTATGCTTCATGTTTAATAAAAGTTATGAAATCTTCAGTCTTTAAATTACTTTTAACAAACTAATTTTCGCTCTAAAACGTCATCAACATTGAATATTTGAAAGTTTTTGGTAAAATAGTCTGTTTAAGTCTCGTGGAAAGTTTCGAAACCATAAAATGTCAAATAAATACTGACAGGTTTTTTGTGCAGCTGCAACAAGTAATTCTGCAGAAAATACAAACGTGCACATTAGAAAAAAAAAAACAAACCTGTCCAGGTAATTCACTATATTGAAATTTTTGTTTTCCCTCATCACCAGGATCTCATTGATGATCAACTCTTTCTTGGGTTGCTGCTGCAGGTTCATCTGCTTGATGGCCACCTGAGAAACAGTCAAGTAAAAAGGATTTGCAGCTCAGAATAGATTTGTTTGGATAATGATAATAAAGATAATGTTTTAAAGTCTGAAGCACAATCTGGTTTTACCTCTTGACCAGTTGCTATGTCGATGGCAGTGTAGACGGTGCCAGATGCTCTGTTGAAACAAATGCATAATGTTAAAAAACATTAAGCTACACAAAAAAAAAATAATCCTAAGTGCGATTGACGTCATATGAGCTACTTATAACATATTTCTCACACTCGTAAGTCTCTTGTCCTGACAGCTGTGATAAAAATAGCTCAGTCTTTGTGAGTCCGAACAGCTTGATTCCTTTTATGTTAAAACATCCGCCATTATAATAAAGATGTTACTTAACTAAACTATAGACAGCAGCACCAAACAGAATACCTTTTATTCTTTTAACTATTTAAAACAACATAACTGTTGCAAAGAACAAGAAGTGGATGAAATATTTACTGTCTCCAGAGAGCAGGTGATATTTGCATGTCAGGAGAAGAAACAGGGAAAAGGAACAATCTACTGCACTGCTGTCTTCACAAAAAGAGGGCGTGTACGTCAGGGAAAGTACAGTTCATCCTCCTTTTTCCTTGAGTATTAGAAATTCTTTCATTATTAAATATACAGAACATAAATAAAGGTTTCCACAGATTTGTGTCTGGAGGTTATACAGAACTATTCATGGGATAATAATCACTTCCTGTTACTTGTGCTTTTGGCTTAAAATCTTCTTTAAATTTGGTTCGGAGGCAAAAAGAGAGCAAATTGTTCACACCTGCTGAACTTGACAGGCCTGTTTTGCGGCAGCATATAATTTGCATTATTTGCTTTTTGAATCTGACACCAAGACAAAACAGATAAAGACTTTAAAAAAGGACGGAAAACAGAGAATAAATAAAGCTTTATGCATTGAATTAGTCTTTATTTAAAACTCTGGATATTAAAACTCTACCACTGTTATTTTAAGCTGCTGCTTCACCGTCTTTCCCTTCCCTTCTTGTCACATTCTATAAATAATGAAGCAGAGTTCCTGGTAGCAATAAATTTGAGATAACCTGAACAGAGTGTAAATACACAGTTATCCAGTGTTTCAAACAGAGGCTTCTTGATCCAGTATGGAAATGTTGAGCATGTCAGAGCAGATGAGAACCACAGCAGGTTTTTCTGTTCACATGTTTCAGAGAAGCTTTTTATAAAAAAGAAGAAAAAAAAGCAGGAGGAGGAGGTTGAGATAAGTTGGTTCATGGCCTTTTTGGGATACAAATCTCATTTCCTGTCTGTGAAACCGTTCTCTCAGCATTAACTCTCTCTTCTTTTTCGGCTAAACTGCAGCTAACCCTGCAGAGTAGGGCTGTTCGTTGATGTTCAGACTTACCCTTGTCCTATTTTCTCGAAGCGTGTGTACTTCTTTTTGGGATCCCCCACGCTCACGATGCTCCCTGAGTCAGAGAAAACAGATGTTTAATCACTGTCCTTCGCTGTTTGTGCTATTCTGTCGCAACATACAAACTGTCCTTCATATCCCCTTCTAGTAATTTGAAGTTAGAGAGAAAAGAAGCCAAAATGAATGGAAACAGTTTCCCTTGTTCTTTTACTAAACTGCTCTTATACATAAATAAACAAAAAACGTGTTGCTGCCAACAAAGTCAGAATGAGCTAATCTTGTCTTTGTAATGTTGAAATGTCTCAGTTTCAACATTTGATCTGATGTTTATGTTCTATTTGGAAATAAAAGATGGGTTTATGAAGCAAAGTATTTTTTTATCTAGAAAATTTGCAAGTTTTTGTTGAAATTGGAGCTTTTTATGTAAAAACAGCTTAAATATATAACTTAGGTTGAACTGATATAGATGAGGAGTTTGTATGTGTCTTGTAGACATTAGTATAATTATTCTGCTTCTGCACATCATGGTTCTCAAACTTTATAATTTGATGTCATTACGTCACCCATCTCTAGTGTAGAAATAGTATTTTTGTTGGCAAAATTTAGCTGATTTACCCATAAAACATTTAATGACCTGCTTAAAGACAAAATAACTGAAAAACCATCTTTTATTAAACTTACTGAGTCTCTCCAAAATCTCCTCGTCTGTCATTTTGGACTTTTTCCTCTGCCGGTCAGTGTGGCGGTACATTGTGTTAGAGGTATTTTCTGGCTGGACCTGCGACTCTGGTGGAGTCGTGACTTCTTTGACAGGGGAGGGGGGCTTTGGAGGGTCCATAACAGAGCGTGTGTAGATCTGCATGAGGAAGAGGAGGGAGGAAGGAGTTAAAGAGTCAAGGGCTTTGCAACAGAGTCAGAAATGATTTTTACCAGCTTTGCCTCATGAACTCACAGATTTGGTGTGCTCAGGTCGAGGGGCGATGACCGGAGGCAGCTCATCGTCATCATCCTCCTCTTCTTCCTCCTCCTCCTCCTCCTCCTCTTCCTCCTCCTCCTCATCCTCTTCCTCAGACACAGGGGGAGCAATTGGAGGTTCTGTTGCAGAGGTTTTGGCACCCTGGATGGTAGAGATTACGTGAACTTTATTTAAAAAAAACAAAAACAAACATTTTTTCCATAAATGAAAAACGTTTTGCTGTAGCTACCAGGTGAAACAAACTTCCAAACTCCCACAATCCACCAGCGAAGTTTGAAAAAATAAAAGCGTTTAGAATAAAACTGTACTTTGCATGAACCAGAAACCAGACTCGGGCGTTCATCATAATGAAACAAAAAGTTATTCAAAAGTAAAGATAAAAGGATTCAGAGAGAAAAAAATAATCAGGTTAAACTCTGTAGAGAGCAGAGAAAAGCGTTATGAGTCAAGTGAGAGGCAAAAGTGAGGTTGCAGTTTATCCGAGGGAGTTAGAGATGCGGGACGTGGGAAGGTGCGTCATGGACCAGTGATGAGAATAAACTTTGAAATAAAGTTTCATATTTCACTGTGTTATATGAGGTTATATACAGAGTGCACAATCTTGATGAATTGCAGACATCCTGTTAATACAGACCATCATTTTTTTTTAATTGAATCTGGGTAATAAGTCATAGGAGTATTTATTATATCTAATGAGCCATCTTTTTTCCTCATCCAAGAACTTCCCTCGCCTTGGATCATCTTCTTCTTATGGGATGGAAAGATTTCATCCACTCACGTCATGCATTAATGAAGCAGTGCAGCTTAGTTCTGCTGTTTAAAAGGAAAAAAAGTCTGGCTGAAGGAAAGTGTCAGTGCCTCTGACATGTTCTAAAGAAAGACCGGGCCAAGACTGCAGTGCAGAAAAGAGCCTGTAAAGTTGTTTTTTTAAGCACCATGCATTCATGACTAAAATGTAGATGGAGTCATAGCCGTGTTATTAACAAGGTGGATCAAATAGTTAAAATATGAGCTCATGCATGTAGATCAACATAATGTCAGCACGACCCTCGTGGCAGGTTCCACTCTGCTGTCATTTCAGGATTTAATATCTAAAACATCCAGCTAATTCAGTCAATCAAACCCCCATAAAATGATGCCTCTCAAGTGGAATATTTGCATTGTGCAATAGCCAGATGGCTCAATCTATATTTGCTTATCAGAAGTTAACTTTGAGGCCATTGCAGAGATACATCATGTGGAAAATAAATATGGAGGAGTTACCTTGTCAAATAATGCGCTGCAGGTTCTAAGGCTGACAGGAGGCCCAGAAGACAGCAGTCGGTTCTGAATGTGAAGGTTGAAAATGGGAGGTTTTACTTAAAACAAACCCACACAATGTGTAAGACTGAATTTCAGAGAAGAGGGGGAGGGGAGGGGGGGAGGAGTGGGGGGGTAGCAGTTGAGGAGGTGGACGTCATGTCCAGACATTATCCCCTAACACAACATGAGCAGAGGACATGAGTGTCTGCTGGCATCAAACGCTAATTCATTATTTATTGTGAAAATGCTGACATGACTTTTTATTCCGCTCAGGCCTCAGTAATCAGGTTATCAGCAGAATTAGATCCAGTTATCGTCTCTCCTCCTGCTGTTTTCATTGTGCTGATTGGTGAAGAACATGTCCGTTAGGTTGCACCATGACATCACCAGAACTTTTACACACTGTTAAAGAAACCAAAGCTGCTCCCTTCTTCAGACTAAAAAACTGAAAAGCTGCAAGACTTCTGGAGAAATCCAAATGATTACGACTGTCTAGGATGCTTGAACATAACCATTAAAAATCAAAAACAACAAAATAAATGTTTAAAGTGAGAGAAAGAACATAAATGAAGAGCTAGTTCCTCTTCTCGCTAAAACTGAAATTCTTTTGCATTTTTTTATATTGAAAAACATTTAAATCATCACGTAACGCTTTCCAATAAATAAACAACAAACGTGCTGAGAACGTCTTGTAGTAAATAATCACAACTTCCAAATATGATGTAAGTGTAAAATACTGTTGCTACAAAATTGAGAAAATTTTGGTGAAAATGTGTCGAAATTCCAAGTACCGGTATATTTGCATGTAAAAAACTTGTAAATTCTTTCATATCAGAATGTCTTAAATTTGATAGCAAACGCCTTAATTTCCATGAAAAAGGCCCTACATTTACAAAAATATGACCATTATATTCATTGATACAGTAAATTAAACAATTTGAGAGAAAAAAAAAGACAAAATGTTCAAATTTAAAGTCTTAAATTTAGCTGAGAAAAACTTCAATGTACAGAGAAACTGTAAAATCATACATTTATGAGGGAAAAAGGCAAAAAAGTAGAATATTAAAGTCCTAAAATTACAAGAAGGCTTTAAGATCTGAATTTTTTCAGAAATGTATGACTTGTATCACAAGAAATGTGCTTTTTCCTGCTAATTTCAGTTTTTTATCACCAGAGAATATTAATTTTTTTCAGATAAATACACAATATTAACCTTGTATTGCTTATTCAGTTGCTTTTAATGAAATAATGGCCTGTAAGAAGCCTGTTAAAGCCATAATATATTCAGTGAGTTCACACACACACATTCATGTAAACAGGGAAACTCTCAAACCACTGCTGTGTCCACATTCAAAGTTTCTCATCAGAAAATAGATTCCTTCTTCTTCTGGTTCTCCAGAGCGGTTCTTGGCACATTGTCTAATGTTCTGTTAACTCAGGCTTTCAGTAGATGATGCCAACAGCTGAGTCACCTCTGCAGGCTACAGAGTGATGCGTCTGGATGTTCTTACAGGACCTCCACAGACTGACTGCCACACCCTTTTACACCCCCTCTACACACACATACACACACCTTCACTGGCTCCAAGCCTTTTCAAGCAATGCATGAAGAGATCTCAGTGCAGTAAATCTAACTGATTCCACTTCACAGGCTGAGATGTTCAAAGCACAGACACCGGAGAGTCTTTTTCTAAATGCTGCTGAGCCTCAGAGGAAAATGTGTTTTAAAATCTGGTTACAATAAGCTGAGACACCTTCTTCTCTCAGCTGTCACCATGTTTGTGAATGCTGCAAAAGTCTTTGGCACGGGAGCAGATTGCAGGGAATTGTGTCATTTATTGACGGCAGCAAACGTCTACAAGGAAATAAGTTTTTTCAGAGTAGAACAAATGTGAAAAGCCTATTCCAGAAATCCCCACAGAGTGGATAATCACGCTGAGGGACAACAAACAAACATCCATAATCTGGAAACTTACCTGGTAAATAAATGCTCTTTTCAAATCACAATATTTTTGCATGACTCTAAAACTTAAAAAGCTTTAAACTCCTGCAATCAGGGTGATGAAAGAATTTAAAATCAACATAACATGTTAGAAATAATTATAATAATCAGCTGTCTCATTCACTGAAAATCATTTTAAAATGTTTTAGATTTATAGAAACTCACCAGAGTGTTTGCTGCTATGTATCCATGTGCTGTCTTATCTGAAATACAAAGAAAACATTCATCTACTCTTAATTTTCACATTATTATTATTAATATTTAAATCCTTGCAGTAAATGTCAGTTCTCTGATGAACGTACCTCCTGAGGTGAAGCTCATGTATTTCTGATTGTTGACGGTCTCTTTGGAGTCGTAGAACTTCAGAACATCCAGCACGGCTTGTGGGTTCTTCTTCTGCTCCAGCTTGGTGATGTTGGAGGTTTGCAGGAGCCGCGCCCACTGCTCCGGGATTCCCTGAACAAACAGGTAATGTTTAAACAGGTAAATGTAACATGAGATGTAGAACTGATCCAGTTCTGTCTCGAGGAACGAGTGATGTGCTTCGATCACGCGGTGACCGCTGAAGCTGAAAAGGTCATTTTAAATAAAAACAATCTATTTCTCCTGTTTTAGCTACATTTATGTTTGCATTTTATCTAAAAGTTGCACCAACTTCCTTAATGCACTTTCAGTAGAAAAGTTTGAGAGATTCTGATTTGTATTTGTGTTTGTTTAACGCCTGTTGATTAAAAGTCCTAACATGAATTTCTTTAATGATGTTAATGCATGTTTTTTAACATTAAACCCTAAAACTCTTTGCTGATACTTGGATTGTGATGAAGCAACAGCATTTTAACTCTGTTAGCTTATAAGAATGTGCGACTAGTTTTAAAAGGTGTTAAATTGGGGCTCTGTTTGCCGCCAACACACGGCTTGACAAACAAACAAACAAGGAAATATTTGTCCCTGATGTCACTGAAGGCGTCGACCGGGCATTTGGAAGTCAAATCAACCACGACGCATCGTTCTTAGTGTAAAGGTAGTTTCATGTGAGAGCTGGAAATGTTTGTTTATCAGGATATTCCTTCACTCTCATTTTTCCATAGTTTTAGAATCGTCTATATACCACCGCCGCTTTATAGAATTCCTGAAATTCAGTTATGGCTTTTGGTTTTGGTGTGCTACCCTAAAATTTTCAGTGACCCCCAATGAAAAAATTGTGGAGGCACAATTGGAAACACACCCACAGGGTTAAAATACTGAGCTGCTGTCATATTGCATCCAGAAACATCCTTGATGTTAGTCAAAGGAAAGCAATTTTTTGTGACACGTTAAGTCCCGTGATGTATGACATACATGTGAAATTCATCATGATGTGTTTCTGTTACATGTATGGGTAGAGAAGGAAAACCCATGCTGGGGGTTTTATCTAAACCTTTTCATGATTCAGATGTTTTGATTCACTTTTATAATCAATGTCTCTATGACTCTTATTGTGAAGGGTTGAAGGAAGTTGTATGAATCCCATTCTTGTCTTGACGCAGCTGCTGTTGTAAGTAGGATTGCACGTTGGAGTTATTCAAGAAAATAGTTGTTTTGTAGTTTCCCAGAATAAAAACACCCAGAAACATTAGATACAGAACACAGCGAGAAACATCTGCACCAATAACACGCCTGCAGAAAGAATCAAGGTAAATAGACCCAAGTCCATCAGACGCAGCCGGTACCGAGAAAATACCATGTGGATGCTGTTGGCATAGTTACAATGTGGTCAGTCAGCCATCTGAAATCAAAATCATTCAAACAAATCTGGTTTGAATTCTTTTCTTTTCCTAATTTTTAATAAAAAAATTGGTTCCATGTGCCATAATATCCAGCTGTGATGAGAAGGGCAAGAAATACAAGCAACGGTGGAGCATGTTGAGCATATAAGCACCTCATTAACACAGAAACACAAAGCAAGTTCGCAGAATTGTTAGAAGTGTATAAATAAAATAACGTGTTGTCTTGTCTTTTATGATGTACAATAATAAATCATGACCATACAGCAAAATAAAGATGCCCCAAGAACCCAAACCCTGATTGTTCAGTGAAATCAACACTTACTGTAAATTCTCCTGTTACAGCATCAAAGCCAACATGAATGGTGTGTTCAAAGTCTGAGGGCAGAGAGATCTCAGGACGTTCCTTCTCCTTCTTTTTGTTTGCTGCAGAGGGTAAAAAAATAACAATGAATCCAGTTTTTGATGTATTTAAACACTAAAAGCTACTTCGAGTCGGCGCAGAGAGGGGACATGAATGTGAAGGTGCAGAGTGGTTCTCACTTTTGTCTCCCCCGGGGAAGATGGAGCGCAGGCGGGCTTTTTTGTTTTTCTCTTCAGGAGCCATCGGAAGTGGTTTGGTTGCGTGATTCACTGATGAAGAGTCTCTGGAACTACTGTTCATTCTCAAGGGGGGGGCTGGTGGTTTCTCTTCAATATCGACACTAACAGACATGTTTAGAAGCACTTACAAGGTCCTGCATGAAAAAAGAAACACAGATGCACAAGTTTAGTATAAAAATGGGACAATTACACAGAAGTTTAATGACATACTGTATTTAGTGCCTGCATAAAAAGTAGTTATACAATGAGATAATAGTAACTCACTGTTTTTAAATCAACACAAGATGTGAATCACTATGAAAGGGCTTTTTTTAAAGGATGCTGTTTACTTTGTTGAGCTCTGCATCTCGCAGGCCTGCGACTGCTGATGAACAGCATTCACATCTCAAAATGTTTGCAAAAATCTTTCAATGTCCTTGCGTGTCTCATAGGGTCTCGCTTGAAGATCATCTGGATGTTAAACAAACTCACAAAACAAATGTTCTCTTAAAGTTGGAACATCTGTGACCCATCTGGAATCCTTCTGATTTTAGCTTCTGTGTAAGAAGTGTGAGACAACTTTGGGAAGGATTAGAGACATGACTTTTTGGAAATCATGGGAATATGCAACAAAACTGTGACTGCATGTTTTCCTAATATTGATCATCCCTACTCCTAACATTATTAATAATAAATAAGTTCAGCAACTGTCACATTTTCCATAAGAAGAAGAAGATTGTAGACTGAAAATTGCTGCTAAAGTTGCTAAATTCTTTCCCTCTGTGCTATGTGAGGGGGGGATGTCCAGTCGATCTGTTCAGCTGTGAACCAGGATTTGATTCTAAAAGAAAATGGCACAAAGAAATGCTTCCATAACTCTCATCTTCCTCCTTCCCAGCCCACTACCACCAAGTTAGACTCCTTCACTGCCTCACCCTCAGGCCAAGCCCATCATGTGATACACAGCACAGAAAGCGGGACATCCAGGCTGCCCCCTTTAGTGGAGACCTACATTAGCAGACAAAGACGCACTCCTTGGCTCTCAAACGGTGCCGACCACGTTGGACAAATTACACAATTGGCTTCAGAGTGGCCTTTAGCATTTTACGTAACTCTGGCCTGCATAAGATAAAAAACCTGATACATCCATCTGACAGTAACTTTCCAAAAGAGATGGTTTCAAACACAGAGTAGATTAACAGAATGATGTAAAATGATAAAAAGTTCTAATCTGATCAGACACGTCTCTAATAACAGCAACATCCCCCTATACTTCACTTCATCTCCTGAAACTCTTCAGTAAAGCATTTATCAGAAGTGTGTCATTTCCTCATAAACCTGTTTGGGTTGGAAACAGAACAGATCGTTGCAAATGTGTATCTGACAAAACCAACCAACTACAAACAGATATGTTAGTTTCAAAATATATGTCACAACTGTATGTTTATTTACACCAAATAAACTTTGTATATACGAGTAGAAGGGTTTGTCATTTAATTTAGCAGCTGGATAATTATAGAAAATCGTTTGAAAGTTGAATGGGAGATATGAGGATATTGGATTTTTGAGGATTTGAATGCGTTGATGACCTGCCTAAACATAGAGATTGATGAATCATTTACAGTACAGACCAAAAGTTTGGACACACCTTCTTACTCTCTTTGAATGTAGTTTTTTCTGTTATTTATTTTAGGTTTGTGTTTTTTATATAAGAAAATAATTAGCATTTTTCAGTAAAGTGAAATGAAGTTACAAGAGTTCAAAATCAGTGTAAAAAAATTAGAGTGAAATCAAAATGTTCCTGTAAAATGAATTTATGATTTCATATTTGACATTGTCTACCCTTGCTCTTCTATATGTCAGACTGAAACTAGTCCATAGATTTATAATCTTATAATTCACCTCCATCTTTTTTATGGTTATTTTATTGGCACATTTCCGAGATGTAATGAGATATACTGGTGCTGGAGATGAATTATGTTAGTTTTTTCTACCCTGTTCGGTGACTTCCAGGTAAAAGTCCAGACAACAGCTGAGAACCGGTTCTTTCAGGTTGTTTGGGCGTGTCACAACTAAAAGCAGCGGAACCATGTTTATAAAAGGATTTCACGATTTCACATTCAGCACAACAATTACAAGAGAACAAAAACCATTTAAGTCACAGGAGGATGTCACGAGCCTTGACACAGTAGCAATTTCATTAAATAAAGAATAAATAAAGTAATTTTCTATATCTGCTTCTTTCTGTTTAGGGTCACTGGTGTGTATCTCCAGCAGTCATTGGGTGAGAGCTGAGGTCACACCTGGACAGGTCATCAGTCCATCACAGTAAAGGATAAAGTATGAAAGCAAATTAAATTAGAATATATTTTTTTTTTACTGTCACAAAGGTGTGATGTCATTTCATTTGAATTAAATATGTAAATAAACTTTTACATGGTCTTTTTTTTTTTAATTTGCATAAATTTCCAGGTCAGAGATCTGAACACAGGATAAAGTTTGGTTCCAATTTCCTGTTTTATTTTGTTGACAAAGTGCAGTCAAAGGTTTTTCACACAGTTTTTAAATACATCTTAATTTTTCTCTCTATGAATAAATAGGAACTTTCAACAAAACATCTCGATTTGACAAAAATAATTTAATATATATTGTAAACCAATTGAACCAATATAAGATACCACTCATTTAAATTAGTTTAATGTATAGGCTCTCAAATACACAGTATTTACTATTACATATTGGAGATATATATATTTAGGGAATACTTTTCCCATGTTCATGTAGCTTTTCAGTTTTTCAAAGAAATAAAGATCAAATCTTTTACATCTGTTCAGATAATATAGAAAGAAAATCGTGGCTAAACATGAATTAAAATTATGGCAATATAAAGGTTTTTCAAAGGCATTTGTATGAATATGTACATTTTTTTAAAGATTAGAGTTGTTTTATGATGGGAAATCCAATGTGGTCTTGACCTCATTCAGATTAGCTGTTAGCTTGTCAGTTTAGTCAAAGTAAACACATGTAGCTCCAAAAAAGACCCTTCAAAGAGTCATAAGGAAACATTATTAATAATAACGTCTTCACTGGAACACATTTCAAAAAGTCTGAATTATTCCTTTAAAGTCGCTTCTACAAGTCATGACCCAATTTTATAACAACAAACAATCAATTTGAGCTAAAAAACAAAGTATTCATAATATAAGATACTTTCAGTGAACAATGTTTGTGGACTGACAGCTAAATGAGCAGTTAGCATCTTAGTAATTTTTATATCAGACAGAAGCTGAGTAACAAAATAAAGAACAGACTAAACAATCATATACACAACAAGTTTTAAACTCTGTGTGGGAGTTTGTTAATCACCTGCCTGCTAGCTGCTCTGTTGTGTGATAGGAAAGCTAAAAATGGCAGATTCATGAAGGCCCAGACATCACTGATTCTTTACTCATAAAAACACTGACCTATTTACTGTGCAGGCTGACAAGCAAGCAAACATTCAGTGAGCGCTCTGTCCCTAAAACAGGCAGCTTCTCTCTGAATCTCACACACACACACACTAGTATCTGAACATTACAACTTGTATCAGAAACCTACAATCCACTGACAGGAAGTCCTTCTTAAGAGAGCTATTTAATTTTTACAGTGTTAATGGTGTAAAACAGCTGATCTTACAATATGCTGATCCACAATATGCTAATTTATTACAATTACACCCCCAAGATCTATTTGGCATGCGATATGCAATTCTGACAGTGTTAAAAGAAACTGTCTAAAATAACTGCTACAGATACACCAGCTCAGCTCAAACATTATACTGAGTGTTTTTACATTTCTTTGACATAAAATATTAAAGTATCCATGTGGAGCAAGCATTTTCTCTACTTTTCAAACATTAATGCTGAATTTAAATGGCTAAAACAGGAATGGCTAATCTTGAACCACTGGCAGTGCAGTAATGTCCCCCGCGGTGGGGGGAGGGCTCCATCAGCTTGGCTCTCTATGCCTCTGATTAGGACACGCTCCCTGTTTGACTTGGCTTGAGCTTTGTATGTGCGTCTGAAGGATGCTGATTACTTGGATGGGATGGACAGTTCGAGGACATCTGAAGTATAAGGACCGAGGGAGGGATTCTTGACCTCCATAGTTTTTACCATTGTTGTGTTTGTTAAAATCTTATTGAGGATCACTGCTGAATCTCCAAAATAGGAAATTCAGACACTGAATCAGAATGTGTCCGTTGACACACAGTCACCAACATGGTGCTCACATGTTTGGTCTCTCAAGGTCAGAATAAAACCCCCGGAGTCACAGTGCAGACGCCATGCAATCTCATTTAATTTTAAATAGAGGCTGTGGTAGGAGGAGTCGGTTCTATCAAAAGGGAGGATGACTTTTAAATGGAAATTACCAAAATGTTTAATTTGGAAATACAACAATATTCAACATTTATAAAATAAATTTCAGTGAGTGCTGTATAAACCTTCCTATCAGCCAGTTAATAATATACACGTCATGTAATACATGTAGTAAAGATGTCAGAGATGAAACATATCCATGTTCCGGGGTATTAATATAAATTTATTAAAGCTTTGGTTATCAAAAATGTTTTGAAATGATACACCCAGCAGTGCAGTGGCTCTACAGTGGTCCCACCAGAACTCCAAGATGAACATCAAAGATTAGTTTACCTTCTCATATTTTTAAGTTACTGTTTGAAAACTGCTAGAACATTGATTTTTATGTCACAGTAAGCTAACTTGAAGCCAGTGTCTTCATTGCGACTGTCCAGGATAGTTGTGTGTAAAAGGGAACCACAACTTTATGTCCATCGTTCTCAAACAATCCAAGTATATTTCATGTTCTTCCAGATTGTCCTGGGCTCCTGTCTCAGATACCGACCCAGACTCCTCCCAGGCTAACATCACCATCTGCTGAAATTCAATCATGTTCTCTGAGCCCTTGCTTAGCTGGGAATGGTTCACCTAAGAAGTCGGCACCTAACGCTATGGAATGTGTAGTTCCTATAGAAGACGAAGCCATTGGAAAATTGAAACACTACTTCATTGTTTTTAACCTGCCAACCATGTCTCATCTCTACACAGTAAAACTATGTGCACCCAGCTGACAGCTCCAAGGCCTCACTCACAACTGATCAGTAACAGATCTGTACACCCTTTGTTGCAAACATCTGCATGAAGGAAGTGGAGAACAAAACACTTTTCATGGCTTTTCCTGGGACTAGCACCGAGCCATTTGCTCAGGTACATGGATTACATATGGGTCAAACACATTAACTCGATGGACAATAACATCAAGTTCACCAGAGAAGATGTGATGAAGATGTGATGAACAACAAACTGGCTTTTCTGTTGTGCAAAGTAAAGATGATAGTTTCTGTATACAGGAAACCCACCATTCTCACCATCCAGTAGAGTCCAAACTCTCAGCAGAACCTTAAACCATCTGGCTGAGAACATTCACACCAAGACAGAAGAAAAAGGAACAATAAACCATCAAGGAAGGACTCCAAACCTGGAAAGCTGGAAAAAACTCAACAGGTTCAAACTAAGAAGAAAAGAAGCTCAGTTATTATTCTACACGTGGCATGAGTGTCAAACTGAGAAGAAATGTTCTCCACAACATAAAGAACATCCAGCAGAAAAAGGTAAGCTCACACTTAGGAGCTATTTATTGCTCTCAGCCATAACTCCACTGCAACACTCATTTTACGTGGTATCATCCATTCCTGACGCCCCCTGCTGAGGAAGCGTAAGTCACTTCGTATTTAGTTCTGGTAAGTCTGCTCCAGCGCTGCTCTGTGATGCACATTTGTGCACAGACTCATTAGCGTGCAGCGATTTACCTCTGAAATGGTTAATAATGAAGGTATGAAGAGGTGTTGCACAATGTGCTTTACATTGTGCTCTGACAAGTTTAGATATCAGTGGAAGAAAAGTGCTTTGTAGCTAAAGCAGCTGTTTTTTCTTGGGTGCTAAAAGTAAGCTAGAAAATCCCTCGTAGAGTTCAGACCTCTATCAAGCACCTCAGCTCCCTCCATATTGGGATTTACACCAAAAATAACGGTCTCAACTTGGTTGTATTGACATTATCAGACGCATTGACCTTAAAAACACCTTTAGCAATCAGATTATATAATCATTATTAGTTCAGTAGTTATTGATAAAAATCACTTTTTCAGTAATGGTGGTTTTCTTCTGGCTTGAGCTCCAGAACTTTTGAAGGAACATCAGATCTGCTACACATTTGTGATTCCACACTGTCTCTGTTGGTTGTTGAAGGTTTATAACATCATTTGTTCTTGCAGCGATAAAAAATCCAAAGGTTTCCTATTTTTTTTCTTTTCTGGATCATAATATCTGGAATTTTGAAATGATCCTTGATCCAGATCAATCCTTGGTATCATGTAGAACCTATTGGGAACTCACCCTGAACGAGAACATGGATCCATCATGCCTTGTTACCACTGTGCAGGTTGGTGGTGGTGTAATGGTGTGGGGGATGTTTTCTTGGTACACTTTAGGCCCCTTAGTGCCAATTGGGCATCGTTTAAATGCCAAGGGCTACCTGAGCATTGTTTCTGACCATGTCCATCCCTTCATGACCACCATGTACCCATCCTCTGATGGCTACTTCCAGCAGGATAATGCACCATGTCATAAAGCTCAAATCATTTCAAATTGGTTTCTTGAACATGACAATGAGTTCACTGTACTACAATGGCCCCCACAGTCACCAGATCTCAACCTGATAGAGCCTCTTTGGGATGTGGTGGAACGGGAGCTTGTTGCCCTGGATGTGCATCCCACAAATCTCCATCAACTGCAAGATGCTATCCTATCAATATGGACCAACATTTCTAAAGAATGCTTTCAGCACCTTGTTGAATCAATTAAGGCAGATCTGAAACAAAAGGGGGTCAAACACCGTATTAGTATGGTGTTCCTAATAATCCTTTAGGTGAGTGTATATTTCTGTTTGTGGAGAGACTGTTTCCTAGAAAAAGACCTTGTTTGATTCAGACCACATTTCTATAGCAGGTTTTTATATTTTGGTCTCTCCATTCTAATGGAAACAATTTATCTGCCGTCTCTTATAGAATGTGTTTAACCATTTTTATTTTCAAAGGATATCTGACAGTTTTTTTTGGAAATATCTAAACTCGTCTCCAATTGAAAGTTTTTGTTTAATTCAACTTAAGAGAAAGAAACACATATAGTATCTGTTATAAAAGCCTCAACGTCAGTCCCGTGTTTAAACATATTTTTTATTCCCACAGTGTTTAGTCTAATAAACATTCTCTGGGCATCTGGAACCTTCTCAAGAGACAGCGGTTGGTGAACAAATTGCAATTACAATGATGGAACAAACTGAAATTAAGCTTTAACTAAAGAAAAATCTGAAAGGTGTAAGTCATTTTATCATTGTGTGTTATCTAATTCACAGCAACACAATCAATGACCACACATAGACTTCCTGTCCAGTTTGGATTGACTGTATTAACATCAGAGAACATAATCATTCCATTTCAAAGTTGGGTTTGTGCCAGGAAAACATGAAAATGTTTTTTTTTTTTTATCAGTTCTTTGCAATCGTAGGTCATACTCTTTTTTTTTAATGAGCCCCCTTCATTTTCAAAATGTAGAAAGCTCCGCCCCTTTGCTCTGCATCACTTACGGAATGTGTGAACACATCACCAAGGGCTGAACACAGATTAACTTTCTTTTAATTTCTGTTAGATTAACACTTTTTAGCATAGTTTTGATAATTACGGATTAAAATGCCAGCAATGTTTAAATTTTAGTGGAAGTAAGGAAAGTATTTGACCTGTTACATAATCAGAAAGATCTGCTTGGTTTGGTTTTACAGGTTCAAGAAAAATCCAGGAATAAACAGACTAAATTTAACATGTCTCTTATTTTAGTGGTTGTATAAAACAGATTATTGAATTTAATATAACCTGTGGACATTATTTATACAAGTGCCCCTCGTTGACTTGTATTAGTTTTATGGGGTCGTGGTTTTTTATTATTCTTTTTAGATCAATGTGACATGGGTGGGCATGTTCAAGGGCCAGCTGGAGACAGCTAGGGGAGTGGATTTCATCCTGCCATGCCAGCTGGTGCACCTGCTCATAGTAGAGTTAAAAGGTTTAAAACAGGCACTGCAATGGATCAGAGGATGAAGGTAAACAGCTTGTCGAGTAATTTTTGTTACAACAACTGAATCAACTAATAAAGAAGTGAGCTGTAGTTTTACCTCAGTGTAGGTGAGGGGAGAAAAACTAAATTGGAGGGAGTTTAATTGGAGACAGCGTGTGCTGACAAGGCTTCGTTTTCTCTTTAAAACTGATGTTATAGTATCTGAATCATATGAGCACATGAGTAGGAATTCTATAAGGATAAAAATTTTGATTCGTCACAGTATCTGAGTATCTTTCTGCTATTTTATTGGCCACGCCTGAATCATAGATTAGGATTGATGCTTTTGGAATTAAGATGAAATTAAATCTTTCCAAACAGAGCTGAGAAGCTCTAACCTTGGGATGTGCAACAGATTATAAATAGAGATTAAAATACACGGGGAAAAATGTTGAAATGTAAATTCACAGCAAAGAATTTTGTCTTATTCAAGTATATTTAAAAGAGTTGACTTATGAAGAACACTTGGTTATCTGCAGTCTTTTCATTTTCAGAAACACTTACTGACCTTCATCATTTTACATTCTCAGTACTCTTCACACTCCCTTCTGCAAACTCCTGACAGAGACAAACTCTGTAATCCCTGAACTCACTTCCTCCTCCACAACATTTCATCTCTTTTTTTCACACCACAGTCCATCTCTTTGTAAAAGCTTTAAACACTTCACAGTTTCTGTAACACTGACTCCTGACAAGAAGTTTCAGAAACTATTCTGATGTTTAAAACTTTGGAATCATATAAAAAGCACAAAATATCAGAACTTGCAGCACCCGGATATACGAACACATGAAACACACATGCAAGTGAACCAGATTAGCAAACATCAAACAGGGAGATTACAGAAGGAGTTGTGTCAATGTGTCAGTGTGTAAGTGTTTCCTCTGTCTCTCTTCATCCATCTCTTTCACTTTACCGCCCCCCCTCTGACAAAATGGCCAGATGGCTTCCAATCCTACATGCTAATCCACGACACACAGACCGCAGCTCTGAAACACCTACCGCAAGACTGCTGTGACCTTAAACACACCAGCAACGCCACACACGAGGGGGTGGAGGGGTGGGGTGTATAAAATGTCAACAAAAGAGTCCAAAGACTCCGCTGAGCAACCGCAGCAAAACTCGCCCATACTGAGTCGTCAACAGATGGAGGTTTCCTTTTATGTGTTTTGCGTGTCCAACTATCAGATTTCAGGCAGGCCGTTAGCAGGCTACAGGCCAGGTTCCGGCTCTGTGTCTGCTGCTTTTGTTAGCTGAGTTGAGGTAAGAGAAGCTGCATGTGTTGGGTTACACTGACTAGTGGAAAGTATAGGAAAACCCAGACTAAGACCTACCAAGACTGACATGTTAAGTCTCTTAGTGCACCAATTCTATCATTTCATAATGAACCCCCCCAACGCAGAGCATTTTGGGTTTATTAGATAACAGATCAGGGCAAAGCTTAGAGAGTTACAGAACAAAACAGTATAAATCTTTATTTTTCGAAACACACGCAACAATAAAAGCATTTTGTTTGTTGTGGCTAAATATTCTTGTCTCACAAACTCATGAGTCTCGGTTTCCAGCATCATTTGCATGAGAAGTCAAGCACCAATCAGCTGCCTGCATCTCTCACATTTACACAACAAACACCAAACTGTAACTGCAGCCGTTCTTTTATTTTAGTTCCAGAGATTAAATCCAATTTAACTGAAACAGATTAACAATCTGAAGTGCAACCCTCATTCTGATTGCCATATGTGTTTCATCAATGATAACTTTATTCAGGGCTACAGTGATTGATGATGATAATAAGTGGCATATGGAGGAAACATGAAGCTTGGCAGGAGGACAATGTTCGAGACTCATTATTCAGCAACAGTTACACAGTTTCAGTGTATCACAACTTCTAAGACCAAAACTGTACCTGTCATCTGATTCTACCACTAGTGCAGTCCTGGTTTCCTTCTGTTTGATGTATTGAGCTGCAGAAATATGTTGACAGTAATAGACAGGTTGATTGATTATAATAGACAGGTTTTAATCCTATCTACATCAATATAACATGCCAATGTTCAAAGGGGGTGATACCTTCAGTAACCCATCCCCCAATTCCCCTTCACCATCATCTCATCCTCCTTCAGTCACCGACTCCCTAACATCCCTCTTTCACGCCAGACAACAGGTTTCCCATCAGGCCTTGCTTCGCCCAGGATGACTGCACTTCCAGGGAAGAGAATTCTCCCACTCCCTCTACTCTGATACAACAACTGTGATGAGCTCAGCCACAATTTCAGCCTGCACCGCAGTCAGTTCCTCCATCCTCCTCCACCAATGACGGCTGTGGAAGAATCCGAGACACAGATCAGCTCGGCTTTCACAGAACCGGCCCCCGCCCCCACTCCGATCTCCAGTGAAGTCAGGTGACCAGATGTTGTAGATCTCCCTGTCACTACAGCCGCCATGAAGCTGCTACACTCAACCCGGACACACAGAGCGGTTTCTTCCCCGAAAGCCCCCTCTTGTAGAGAGGCCATACATGAGGCGATGCAGAGGAAACAAAAGAACATCCATCAGCATATTAAACATCCATCACCCCCCCCCTTCCGACACACACACCTCCCATCCACAGAATTTATCCACAGATATCAAGCAGCTCCGGCTTCCCAGCCTCAAAATAGTACTGCCTCTTTTTATTTCAGGGTTACCTCTGCAGCTGCTGCATTTCTCTAGAGCTGCCACACATATACACACACACGCACACACACACACATATACACACACAGACAGATGTACATAGATACAGGGTTTGTACAAATGCCACCATTGATTCAAACAGCTCCCCATCAATAAGGGGGTTATTTGTGAGGCACAAGGGAGTTTATACAGGGAGGATGTGGTGCAGAGGATTGTGTATGATATAGAGCACATCCAGCCCATCTGCTGCAGGCGTCCATTTCAATCTCGCCCAGAGACATGAGACAATCCGCTGATAAAGCAGCTGCTCTTCAGAAGGGCAGAATGCAGAGTGCAGGAGGAAGACGAAGGCTACAAAGCACCCCTACATACACAGCCTCTCCCCTCCTCCTGCTCCTCTCCTCCACTCTGCCTCCCCCTTTTCCCCATCCCTTATTGCATTACACAGAGAGGGATTTACCTGAAATATGTCTTCACATTCTCCTGCTCAGTGTTTCGCCTTTGGGCCTGGAGTCCCGATAGATTCATCGTCAGGTGTACAAGTCCTAGTGACGGTTTAAAGACTGAACAACCATTCTCTCGTCAGACCAGTTCCTGACCCTAAAAGCAAGCTTGTTCGGCAGGCTGGATGCTTCACTGGCTGCTCACTGTTCCCTAGCCCATGATGTCATCCACCCTGCTCCCCGGATTGGCTAAGAGGCTGAATATTAATGCAGGCAGCAGGTCTGGGGGAGGAGGCAGCCAACAGACAGACATGCTTGGTTTTCTGTTTAACAGACAAACCCTGCAGGGTGCGAATCCAGGGGAAGTGGCATTGTGAGTCCATCTCAGGAGCTTTTATTTTGCAGTTACTTCTTGGTGATGTGATCATCACTGGAGACTAGCAAAATCTGAAATAACTGCCAATTTTATTAGAACAGCCTCAACAAAAATTAGATTTAATTGAATTTGTGACTTTAAAACAGTTAGTCTTTCACATATTCCCTTAAAATATCTCTGAATTCATACTGATTAGGTTAATCTTTTAGATTAGGTATTTTATTTACCTTAAAAAGAAAGCAGTGACAACAACTTCTTTAACTGGGTTAGTACTTTCCTCAAAAATCTGCTGTAATGAAGCTTGCACATCTTTTGCCACCTGCTGGAAAATCTAAGTACTACAGTAGGCAAGGGCCAATTTTATTATTTCCATTTAAAAATACATTTCTGCCTTTTGTTTCATTTATTAGGCTTTAAGTTTTTTTTTACTTCATTTAAATATAAAGGAGAGCTTTGAGTTGAATTCTGCTGGCAAAGGGACAGACCTTATTCTACATCAAGTCACGTTACGCTATATTTTTTTTTACAGCTGGTATCTGATGCAGAACAACTGACATGTTTCAGTGACACACACACACACACACACACCCACACACACACACACACACACACACACAAGTGTGTTTTGGTATCCTTATGGGGACCGTCCATTGACTTCCATTGATTTTAGTAACTAGATTTATACCTAACCCAAACCCTTTTCCTAACCTTAACCATTACTGATCTATAACTAACCCTAAGACTAACTAAAACTCTATTCCCACCATACCTATAAACCTAACCCCTAACAGTAAAAAGGGGAGTCCCCCTCATGGGGACCAGGCTTCGGTCCCCACAAGAACCCTCGGACCCCAGAAAGATAGTAAAAGTCAGGAAACTGGTCCTCAGGAGGTCAGAAAAACAAGCCCACACACACACACACACACACACACACACACACACACACAAGTGTGTTTTGGTAT
>SSNP01000015.1:2362443-2374493 GCA_006937955.1 Pachypanchax playfairii | reverse complement strand
CCCCTCCACCCCCAGAAAAAAAAAAAAACTCAGCAAAACGGCCCCCCCAAGGCCAGAAAAACAACCCCCCCCCCCCCCCCACACACACACACACACACACACACACACACACACACACACACAGAGGATCCCTATAGTTTGCCTGCATGTTTAATTTATTCATTTACTTGATTAGATTTTATTTAACTAGAATATTTTAGATTTGTATGGAATAAGAAGAGTTTTACTTACTTTAATTGTAGAACTCTTTTAAGGACATAAATAAGCAGCCTGAAATTCACAAGCAGGCGGAGACAGCAACCAAAATCCTGTCTGCATTTGTCCTCATTTGCCTATGATGTCATCTTTTTCCTCTGTCTCACCTGTGATTGGCTGATTGTGGCAGCATCTGTTCAGTTTCATAGCTAAGGCTTCTAGCCCAAGGTGGAGGCCTATCCGAGGCTCCCTGAATCATGGCTGGTTGTCCTGACAACCCCTGTAATGTCGATTCCTCGTTGGAAGGTAATATGGCTGTTCTGTGACAGCGCTGACTCAAATGGAGAACAGCCTGATCGCAACGTGTTCTTTACAGCCCTTTTTCACAGCTGTAATTGTTTAGATATTGTGTTTTTCTCCAACTGTGGAGACATAAACATTCTCTAATAAAAACGATTAAACTCCAGCTTCAAAGGAAATATTGAAAAATGTTAATGTGGTTTGGATGTCCCACCCAAACATGTCATTGTCACTCCTGACAGCAGACACATGGGATCGCTGTACACTTATAAAGACACAAAGGTGCACTGCTGCTTAAAAGCATGTCAACAAAAAAAGCAACATTTGTTTAGTCTTGAATGGACTGAATATTTTAGTCATCTCATAAGTTAAAAACTATATGCCAATTTATTTATGACAAACAGAAGATTCTCCTTCATGTGTCACTAATTACCCCCCTGGAGCCTGATGGAAAATAACATTTTTAAACAAGCCAGTTTCCTGTCATTGATCTAAAAGAATGGACATATAATATAAAAGCTGCAGGAGTTTTTTTGCCTTTATGTGTATCATGTCCACAAAACAAGAAATGTTATAGTTCAATACGATTTTGTACAATATTTTCAATATTTATAAGGATCCAGTAACAACATTGGTCCTATGGCATTTGTTTACGTTTTACTAAATTCATTTTTCTGAATTCTGTGTTTACTGTTATGATCACATGTGTTCATTCAAACAGGTAACACATACAGGCAGCTGCAGCTATTATTCTTTTGTTTTACTCACTGATATTGGCAACTTTTTATAATGGATTCGATTTTATTTGTTGAATCCTACATTTTCTATATCATGGTTATTATCGCACCCTATGACATAACTCCTCATGAGAAAGTAGGAACAAAAAATATATATATATTGGAATCTTTTACTCTGATACGCTGAAACCAGCGAGTTTATTTCACATTTGTGTGTGTGTTATTAGTTTGCCTCTGAGGTCACACCTGCTCTGTCATTTACACACAACAGAAAAGAAAGTATAACTGATTAATTAAAAGTTTAACATTTACTGTAAGATGCTTATTGCCCTGTTATGTCAGGATTTTAAAGTAAGATTATTTTATACTAAGAAAGGATGGAATTACAGACATTTTTTGTTCAAATCTTTACAGCAATATTAAACACAGTCCCACTAGACTTCTACATTAGTATCATAAAGCTAATTACATTTTAAAAAAAGATAAACTTCTAGGATTATCTTGAATTGAGTTGATTCCAAGAGGGAGTAAGTTGTTAATGTAAATCAATTAAAGACTTTCTGAAAGTTTCATTAAAATTAATCTTAGCTTAAAATCTTAAGCAAAGTCTCCCAAAAATAATGTTGAAGACAAAAATGATCTTCCCTTTATGAACTTATTGCTCATCTGATTTCATCTTTGTCTGCAGAGTATATTTTTTAGATATTTACAGCATTAATGCAACATTTTCTCCATGTTTTGTGATGCTTTAATCATGAACATGTGCTGATGTTTATTTTAAGCTGCCCTTATAATATGCTACAGATCATTCCCTTATTGGTGGTTTAAGAGCACATCAGGTGCTGACAGAAGCACTTGCGGCTGCATTTCAGAAAATCCTAATTCACCATCCTTAGGGTGCTGTCAGTGATCAGGTTTATAGAATGAATCCTATAAATATCCTTGCAGGCAGTGCACATCTCTGCTTGTGACATTTTGTAAAACACTGTTTGGTATTTACAACTGCGGTGGTAAAGTTTATATAGAAGCCTTTTTTCACGTGTTTCCTTAAAGATCCTGACAAAAACATGTTTTTTTTCTGTAAGTTGCTCGTCACTGTGTTACGCATTTATTGTCAAAACAGGAGAATTAAGTTATATTTCCTGAGGTATGAATGAATGTCTGACCTGATTTACTCTGAAATATATCTAAAGATGCAGTATGACAGTTTCCTTTTAACTGAGTCTTTGCAGACCTTTTCACTACAGCTGGTTTTAGGGAATAAACAGAGTCATGAATCAAAGTCATGTTGTAATTTTTCACACATTTTCTTTTGGTTTCTAAATGTGACGAACTGGTGACACGTCCATGCACCTCTCACCTAATGAGCAGCACATGAGGAGCGTGTCAAGTACTGACTTTTCATCCTTTTTTATCAGATGGCTTAATAATAATAATAATAATAATAAATATTTTCCCTTTATTAATACCTCGTGGGGAAACTCGGCTCTGCATTTAAAGATACAGTATGTAAGAATTTTACAGTGAAATACTCGCAACAGTCTAATGTCCCACCGATGTTGAAAATAAAGTTATATTGTAACAGATCTCGATATCAACCGGCTGAGTGGTCAATAGTTTTGGTCATGTATTTTTTACACGTCCAGACTTCCTGGTTCCATAACGAATCAAATGTGAGCCCACAAGATTGCCAAGTCTTCAACACAAGCAGCTGGAATTCCACAATGATGAGCAGCAAAAAGTAATAAACCGCTGCATTCTTCCAACTGCACGTGATGGAGCGTTCAAACACACTTAGGAACAATCAACGCTGAACAAATAGGCCTTCAGACATTCCCAAAAACTGAACAAATACAAGAGAAACAAAACGAGAATCAACATCAGAACTGGCAACCCAACAGAAAAATTAGGGAGGGGAGGGGGTGAGTGGCTGAGAACAGATGTTTTTTTTTTTTGGGAAAGGAGGTTTTGCAAACACAACATGATACTAGCCGTGTCGTGTCGAGTCTGGGCGAGTCATCTTAATATCAATCAACAATATCACTTGTGATGCTAGTAAATATTATACATGTGTGCATACAGTATCACAAGAGCCTCTAATATAGTCATCTAATTTTCTTTTATATTATTTTACAATTTTAGGGGGAAACAAACATGCACTTTCAAATCTCTTAATATCTTTGATTGCAGGATAAACATGTAACTAAAGGTTTCTGTTTGCTCCACAAGTTCTTTCAGGCCAAACCATAATTTCTGTCAACAGAGATCTATAGATTTTATAGTTAAAATGAATGTTAGCAGTGTAAATGTTGCTTCTTTCATCATTAAGATGAGAAGGATGTATGGTTCTGTGAAATGGAGGATGGAAATAGGAGGTGACGGGTTCTTTAGTGTAGAATGAAATAATCACAGCAACGGACAATCACCAGTGTATAAAACATATTGAATTATGGTCTCCATGATCATATTATGGTAGAGCTCAGTGGGCCATGGGAGACGAGGTATGAGGGAATATTCAAGCCTCACAGGAAATTATGATATATGAGAAGTAGGAAAGTATGTGCAGGTAAATCTCACAGATCAAAACTTTGTTTTCTGCTTTGGGCAGTAATACCATCTCTCCTCATCCCAGAGTGTACATCTTATAACAAATTTGTGATTTGCTTTTAGCTAATGTTGACATACTCTCAAATGTGCAATTTGTTTGATTTGAGAATGAAAAACACCTTATTTAATGAAAGGATTTACTACACCAAAGCAGGTCTTTGATAAACAAACAAACAAACTGAAAAACAGCTTCTGAGCAGAAACATCACAGTCACTACCTGAACTGCTGCTTTTTAACACTGTATTCAGAGAATGGCAATAATTATTTACCAAAAAAACGTGTGTTTTGCATCTAAGAATGATATAAAATGTTATCTTTTACACCTTGTTTTATTTTGATGGGTAAGTGTCAGACTCATTATTTACGAGTGTTCTCAGTGTTTGAATAATGAAGATAAAAGGTTGGTGCAAGTGATGAATCACTTTTACCACATCAGAGTCATTTATTGATACCCACCACTCGTAACTTGACATGTAAAAGATAGGTCATTCTCATTATTGACATATAATAACTAGACACAGGAATGTGTCATGGAAGTTGAAGCTGAAACAAAAGAAACACCCCGTAGTGGTCCAAAATAGGTATATTTCCCTGATAATTATCCTCCATCAGGTTATGTTTATGTTTTCACCAGCGTTTGCTAGTTTATCTGACTGTTAACAAGATAACACAAATCGTTCAGGATGAATTTGGATGAAATTTTCAGGAAAGGTCAGAAATGGAGCAAAGAAGAAGTGAGTGGATTTTAAGGGTGATCCGGATCAACATCTGGATCCAGGAAGTATTTTAATGCTTCTTTATCATTGCGAGCTAGAGCTGTTTTTAACATATCTGTATGTAACGCCACAATAAATGGTCCAGGTTCTTGATAAAAATGAGTTCCCAGAAGGTTCTACATGATACCAAGGATTGGTCTGGATAAAAGATTGATCTGGATCATTCCAAAATTCTAGATATTATCATCAAGAAAATATAAAAACAGGGAACCTTCAGATTGCTTCAGCAGGAAATTACGTCACAACACAAAAAGATTTCACACGTAATCAGTTACTTTCAATTTCCAGTACTGCTAGTTTTAGACTGAAATTTGGTGCAATACGGTCTATAATCAATAATTACTATATAAATGTAGTGTCTGGAACATCAAATTAGGGACCTAATGGTATCATTTTAGAACTGCTCGTTAGTCTGTAATCCTCCAAAGGGAAATAACGGTTAAGATCTGGGCACGTCTGCTGGGATTTCAGGGCAGTTACACAGCCTCATAAATCTGTTCTAAAGGATTTTAAGATTTTATTATAGCATCCTTATGACAGTGAAACCTCCAGCAAACAAATCCATCTTATATTATCTATACAACATGGCAGCTCCAGGTGATTTATTGGTGATATGTTGTGGCAAGGTATAGGCTTTAAATTGGGTGATCAGTGGAAATGAAATATAAAACTTATAAAACAATAAAAGATGCTTAGGATATTATTATATTTTGTATATTGAAGGAAAATAGTTAATTCTAAGGTTGTGTTTAGCATCCATTTTTTGTTTGTAATCCAAGTTAATAATATTTCAAGATTAGTGCTGCACAACTGTGCACATTCATCATCAGCAGAGCACAGTGAAATCACACATTAGTTATTTAAAACCCTCAGTAAAGGACATCAACACAGAGAAGCTCACAGACACGCCTCTGAATGTAAAACAGGTGTTGGGAGGCAAATCATGAGTCTGGGGATTAGACAGAGCTTTTTTGTGTGTGCACGAGCTTGGAAAGACAAATTATGAGTCAGGAGTAACATGGCTGTAACACAAAATTAAACCCAAGAAGAAAAAAACAGGAAGCAGATATAATAAAACTCAAATCTGTCACTTTTGATACAATAACACCCAAACTGATTTATTTTAATTGTGTATATATTTATATGTTCAACTGTTCTACTTTATTATTATCATTTGCAACTGCACACACCCTTTGTGCGCCATGTCCACTCACAGACGTTCAGACCTCATAGCGTCCACATTCACCTCACCTCTACTGACCTTTCTGTGTTGAACAAATCCTTAACGCTGCACACTCACTAATGATCAAACAAGCCTTGTGTCAACATAGTCAGTGAGTGGCAGCCGCACACAGGAGTACCTATCAGCTCTCAAAAGCCAACAAAAAAGTCCTACCCATGACAACGTTGGTCTGGAGAAGCCCCGCCCACTGACAGCTGGGCCATTGTGTGCTGCAGCTCTGAGGCGGCCTTGTTCCCCTCTGCTTGGACAGTTCAATAACTCATCTCAATGCAGCCAGCAGCATGAAGCGTTGAAAATTTGGCCTGATGGAAACAGATAATCTATCAGTCAGTGTTCTGTCCTATTGGATATAAAGTGTGTGCACACCTTGGCTAATTATTATAATATGAAACAAAACATTTTTTTCAATATATCTGCAAATAAGAGACACAATGCTTCAAATAATGTTTATGTGGCATGTTGGGAAAGCTAAAAGCTAAAGCTATTATAAAATTATACGTGAAATTAGTTTGCACAGCACTAGATCAGTGCAATGGAGCAATAGATAAAATGTGTCCTATAGATCAGTGATTCCAAAAACCACGGGGTTGAGACCTTGCTGTGGGTCATGAAACAACACATAGGGGTCCTCAGATAATCCCCAGAAATCAGTTCAAATTAAATATAAATAATATAATTATTATCCGTATGGAAAAAACATACATATTTAACACCACATGTGATGACATGAATAAATAGAAAGTAATCAGAGAGCACAGAGCTCCACCAAGCAGCTCAGTTCTCACATAATAAATACAACTAAGAGTACCTAGATCCTTCCCAAAATCAAAACACTTAGTTCCTCTGTTCAATCTGTTTGTGTCATAATTCGCTTGGGTTTACTAGCCAAATTTGTGAACTCAAATCAACAACATTTACAGGTCACAAGCTTTAAACAGTTTTATTTTGGGGCTCAGAAGTTAAAAGGTTTGGGAATAATCACTCTGATCGCTCTTCTTTGGCAGAGCAACAAAATGTTCTAATCCATCGCTATGCAACATGTCCCATCCCAGTTTAAAATATCCAGTGAAGATGATAGGGAGCACATGTTGGGTCTCTATATTCATCACATGTTCATTTTGTTTCACCCTTGAAATTCAGCTTTGTTTTATCATAAATAATGTGAATTCTACTGTATATAATAATAATAAGCTTGAAAAAGATACTTCACTTCAGTCTTCATGTTTTAACTAATACCCTCATCTGTCAAATCTCTCATCTTTTCTGGACTAAAGTCAACTGGAATTCAAATCTAAATATACTTTATTTATTCCCAAAGGGAAATTAGATGTTGTAAAAAAATAGTTTTTCTTCTGAGAGTCATTGATTGAATGATGCTTTCACCAAAGTTAAATAAGCTCGAGTAAGGCACACAAAACATACACATTATCTGTGTTTGTTGGTGGCAAGTACTTATCAAATTACTCTTATACTGACAGTTTCTTTTGGTTCTGCAGTTCCTTCTTCATATCACCAGATTATATTTGTTTACTTTGTGCTGATAACATTGTAAAGTTTAAATTATTAGCACTACTCATTTGTTTCTCCATCTGCCCACTACACATTATGATTGAATCCTGAGAAAACTTGAATTATGTATGAAGTTCACCTTGAAAAGGTCAGTCAAAAAACAATCCGTCTTAATAATTCTGGGACAATTTGAAAATGAAACAGACACTTTCAACAGCATGTTGACCTGTTGATTGATCCCTCAGCCAACGGTCGCTCGCACTGCCGTCCCACAAAAAAATGCTAATGTACAGAACAATCAGTGGATTGGCCTGATGTCTGTGCACTCAGGACACACGAGTGGCCCTCCCTTTTCCCTCTGTCACATGGGGGCTAATGAGCCGCCGGCTCGTGCTCTTGACGGACGAGCCCTATTGGGCCACGAGAGCCGTGTGTACTCACCACTTTCTGCTTGGACACACAAGAACAATTAAACACGTCTGGAGAGTTTGGGGCCCAAAACTTGGGGAAAGGCAGATGGTGCCTAGGACTGAGGGCCGAACCCACATTAACATGAGAAAGGAGGGAGACAGAGGCCGGGGGGGACAGGTAGCCTCGCCACTGTTTATTTAGAGATTAAAGGGGGGGTGACTCATTTACCCACCAGCGTCTGGGGTACTGATATAGAACCCAGTTAGTAGCAAGCTGTCAACTCGACAGCAGGGAAATCAAATGTTAGGGTCTAGCTCGTTATAGCCATGAGTTTAGTGTCAGAACAGCATTTTTGCAGCTGGTAAAATAAATGACACTCACAGCTTTGATTTGATCTCAGTAAACGTCCTGTCTGCCCTGCGAAAAGACATCTCATATTGCAAAAAGTTCTCTGGTCAATGCACTTTGCTGGGTTTCTGTTCTACTGTAATATCAATGTGTAATATGTTTATGACCCTCAGGAATAGGGCAGGATGACTTATATGATTCAACGCATCATTATTACCACGTATGATCCGATTGGTTTAGTCCCTGTTAGATTAGCATGTCACAGAGCTGAAACTGTGGGGAACTAGCTGGAGAAACAAATTTTACACAAATACGCAAGCTTTAAGTTGGAATTACATAAACTTGGTACTTAAGATGCTTTTGCATACATTGAAACTGTAAGTAAATTGCAACACTTGTGCAAATATTATTGTTGTTGCAATTTCTTCGTGGAGTTTCCTTATTATACTCTAACATGATCAAAACTTGCTCTGATTTTATTCTCTATTCTTGGAATGTCAGATTATCCTTTTGTTCTCCAATTAGTCACAACTTAGTTTTACAAACTAACCTCCCAAAGTCCTCTCACATGTCTTGCACTTTCAGACAGAGACTAAATCGAGAATGGTTTGAGGCAGCTTTGAGACATCGGCAATGAACTTTTCAAATATGCTCATATTTCCAGCCACAAAATGCGACTTGAATCATCTTGAAAGTTTTAAGACATTTTAGAAACTCCTAAGAACTTTTCCTAAAAATGGCAACTGGACTTTCCTTCTTATTTTAATTCTGATCCAAGTTTCAGGTTTGTAAGAATTTGTAGGCTGTTGGCAGTAACACCCTACACCCTGCTGCAGGAGTTTGAGAGGACGTCAAATGCCTGACAGAAGAAACCATCTTTGTTTCACCCTGGGAAGCAGATTTTCATGCAATTTTAATTCAATCTGTTCTTCAGCAGCTGCTAAAGAACTACAGTCTCAATACATTTCAAGTTCTCTTTAAAAAAACACTTGATTTTCATACAATAAGTGCTTTTGATACCGCGGTTCACTTCTGATTTTCTGCCTGATCTATTTTTATGCAAATATTTGTCCCTCACCACTACGTGCATATTTTTAAATGACTGCACTAGAAAGACTTTATAACATTATGTAGTATTACAGTTAAAATATAGTTTATTTAGGTTCACCAATATTACTGCAGCCCTGTGATGGACTGGCGACCTGTCCAAGGTGTAACCTGCCCTTCATTCAGTGATCACTGGAGACAGACACCAGCTCCCTGCAACCCTGAACAGGAACAAGCAGGTAGAGAAAATGGAAAATTCCTGCAAATTTTTTGGGAAAAAAACTGTATTTACAGTCAAATTAAACATTTATTTTATTTAGTTGCACCTATGAGGTTAAATTAAGTTAAAATATAGTTGTTTTTAATCATTGTAAATGTGATATGTAACAGGTGTACCTGCTGGGTATACGTTGCTAAATGAAATCTGCCCGTGACCATGGCAACAGAGTATTATTCTGTTCTATGACTTTCTAATAAAAAGTCCTACAGATTCCATGATTTTCTCCCTAAAACCGAATTCTTTTGTGTACTGGACGGGTTGATTTTTTGGTCTCTCTGTCAAAGCCATATTTCACCTGCTAATATAATCCCTCCTGTTGCCACAACTACAAAATGCCCTGTGGGAGCCCTTCTCATGGTGGAATGAGGTCTGTCTGTTGTTTTGGCTCATTAATCATGCATTTAATGCAGGTACCAACCTATGATGCAACCATCATTCTTTAAAGAGACAAAAGCAGCTGTTTCATCCCAAATATAACTAATAATAAAGCTAAACTGCAAGAGGTTAGATTTCTGTTTGCTCTTGAGCAACAATAGCAACCAGTGTAGAGTGAGAAGGAGAAACACGGTGAAAGAAAAGACTGTCGAGTCTGTTTCTGCAGATTTAGGTACAGGCTGCATTTAGTATGCAGTACAGCAGGATGTGGAAGTACATTTGGTCTCCCCCATGTGGCTGTTTAGGGAACAGATATGTCCCCAGTAAATTCAGATAATCCAGTACTGCAGCACCACCTTCTGCTCAATTATTATGATCAACACTAAGGCTGGAAAAAAATGGAAAATCTATAAACAATTACATATACCTTATACTAAAATCATTTAAAAGAAGAGGATTTGCTTTCCATAGTTTCTAAACACAGCTGGTGGATGATTTGAACTTTTGAGAACCAACCACAATGAAACTCTGTTGTCATCAAAACGTTATATAGATGAAAAGACATTTGTTGTATCCTGCCATGATAAACAAAAAAACACAACAATATCAGGCTAAAAAGATCCAGTTTTGTCCCTTCAGTCCAAAGGAGTTTCTCCCACTAACTTTAAAGTTTTGCCTAAGTATATTTTATTTGATTCCAATCTGAAACTCTCTGGCTTCTTGTGTTTTTCTGTCAGTAACAGAATCCTCTTGGTTCTTCTTCTATGGTTCCCATTAACAGAACCCATGGTGTGATCAGAAAGGGACGTACATTGGCCTTGGAGTTAAGCTTGAATGGTTTTCCTTTGTTCTTTTTTACTAGCCGCTCTGTCCCCCTGATAAACCTGGGGTTGTATCTCCTCTTGTGTCTAAACCTAACCGTCCTGAGAGGTCAGTTATAGTCCCACAAACATGCTATTTTTTAATCATATTGGCAGCTGTGGTCAGCAACTTTGGTTCTCATCAGTCCTTGAATAGGGAGCAATTACTTTTTCTCATAGGGTAAAGTTGGGTAAATACTTTTTCACAGCACTATTATGTGTCTTTTCTTGAGTAAATGATTCTGGTATGTGTTTGATTACAAACAGACAAACCAAATCTTCGCAAACTGGAAATTAAGGACAAGATTCAAACAAAAAAATTAAACAAGGCCTGACTTGTGACCTGAGAAAAATCTTAAAGATCAGCAGAAAGCCAAATGAAGCATTTCTCAAGGTCAATGTAAAAGATCTCAAGAAAATCTGGATGTCAGAAACAAACGTTTAAAGAAAATAGAGACCTAAAACCTCTGCAAAGCAATGCAGAATGTGGATTTCTTCAGACTTTTAAGACAACTTGCCTATTTTGTTTACATGTTTTTTAATCTAAAGTCAAGTCTGGGACAAAGACAGAACTACTCCACCTTTTTATGGTGTTCTGCTAACTCCTTACCTCCTCAGATAAGAGTGCAGCTTGACTCCATCACGCTGTTCCCCAAAACATCCGCCAGAAACCTTGGTGTCATACTGGACAACCAGCTGTCCTTCAAAGAGCAGGTTAACTCCGTAGCTCGCTCATGTCGATTCGCGCTTTACAACATCAGGAAAATCAGAGCCTTCCTGACAGACCACACCACACAGCTTCTGGTCCAGGCCCTGGTCTTGTCCCGGATCGACTACTGCAACTCATTGCTGGCCGGTCTTCCGGCGTCCTCGGTTAAACCTCTGCAGATGATTCAGAACGCAGCAGCACGTCTGGTCTTCAACCAGCCCAAGAGGGCTCATGTCACTCCGCTGCTCATTTCCCTGCACTGGCTTCCAGTTGCAGCACGCATCAAATACAAAGCTCTGCTTCTGGCTTACCAGACTCTAACACACACAGCTCCTACTTACCTTCACTCCTTCATCCAAACCTACATTCCCACGCGTCAGCTACGCTCAGCCGCTGAAAGACGCCTAGCGCTTCCACCACAACGTGGCATGAGATCATGTTCCAAACTCTTCTCCTCTGTTGTCCCCCGATGGTGGAATGACCTACCAAACTCGGTCCGATCCTCAGAGTCTGCAGCTACTTTTAAGAGCAGACTTAAGACTCACCTCTTTAAAGAACACTTTCAGTGTTAATGTAGGATTAATTTGTGATTTATGATAGCGATTTGAGAATTTATCTCTCACAAAAAAAAAAAAAAAAAAAAAAAAAAAAA
>SSNP01000015.1:2271726-2362433 GCA_006937955.1 Pachypanchax playfairii | reverse complement strand
AAAAAAAAAAAAAAAAAAAAAAAAAAAAAAAATTGTTACACTTGATGTATCAGCGTCGGAATTAAACTGGACTCCAAACAGTCCGCCTCCTTATATTTTTTTCCTTCTCTTTGAATTCTTGCTTGTATGTTCTCTCAATGTAAGTCGCTTTGGATAAAAGCGTCTGCTAAATGACAGTAGTAGTAGTAGTAGTAGTAAATTCCTAAATCATCATTTTATGTAATTCCACACACACTTAACAAATGAGTCAAGAAAAAAACATAGTTTTGGGACACGTCCAGAATTACATTAAATACACTAATGGGTCAAAGAGACATAATTTATTAGTTTCTGACTTGATTAAAACAGGAAAATGTAATCGATTTTGATGTAATTGATTGATCACTTCATTAATCGGATTCTACTGTGGGTCATCAAACAATAAGTGGGGAGTGAGATAATCCCTAAAAAATATCAATTTAAAAATGACTGTGAAATATGTGTTAAGTGGAAAAATAAATGTAAAAATGTAACAAAGGAAGTGATTGTCTAACTGTCTTAATATAAATGTTTGGAATTCTGTTTATTTTATAGCGGAAGCTAAAAAGTTGAACTGGTTTAAACAATATTTGCCAATGCTTGTTAAGCTTTAATGTAATATATACAGAGTTTTTTCTTTCACTTACCAGTTGACTTTTAATAAACTGACAAATATTTGTTTTCGGCCCTCAGGAGGAGGTGTGTGAAGCTCCGGGTGACAGCAGAGAGTTTCCCCACCTTGCAGGGATCTCCGCCCGCCCCAGTCACATTGAGCCACAGCTCGGAGCCCGGATGCGCCGCCATGCTGACTCTGTTAGCAAATATAATCATTTATTCACCGACATTAACCGGTTAGAGTTAACTAAGAAGATATATAAGGAGACAGAGGGGCCATTGAATTCAACAGACTTGCCAAAAATACCCGCACCGTGCGTGTTTGTGTAGCTTCCCGCTGTTGTGTTTCAGTTGAGAGACTTGTGCTAGTGGCTAACGTTAGCTCGCGCGGAGGGAGTGCAGCAGTGACAGTCCGGCGGTTGGAGGCGGAGGGAAGCGAGGTGAGATTGTTATTCTGATGGTGACTACACTGTTGACTGCACGCTGCTGGTAGGTGGCCATATGGGAGAAAGTATCACTTTCACAAAAATGACTTGCGATTTTACGAGGATTCGGGCAACTGCATATTGATGTAGATTCTCTGCTGATCGTTTAATATCGCCTTTTGGTCGAAGTGGAGCCGAACGTTTACTCGACGTTTTTAGCGCTCTGGCCCGCGATGTGAAGCTAGAAGCTAGTGTGCTAACAAGATAACTGTCCAACACCGACTCCCAAACTTTTCAGCTCAGCTTCAGTAGGTTCGGTTCTGATTCGAATCTCCGAGGAATGTCGCTGCACAGACTAACTGCATGTAAAAAGAAAACTATTACTTTATATGATACTATTTAAAACAATTACACTGAAAGGAAAGAGCTAATTTAAAAACCATTTGATGCAAATACAAAATGTTTCACCATGAAAAAACTCGATTTTTTGCAGATTGTCAGATTCCCACTGAGTCGTAATGTTAGCCGATTTATCCTATTATGTGATATAATGTATTAGTTGCATTGTTGTGTCGATTTACTGTCAAATGTAGCCAGGTGCTGAAAGCAAATTAAATTGCCGTTTATTTAATGAGAAGTTGAGTCAACTTTATTGGTCAAAAATCAAGTAAAATTTGAACATTGCATTACAAAAATAAAACGAAGATTACAGTTTGCTAAATACTGCAAGAAAAAAAGAATGAAGCAGTAAAAGTTTAGACATATTTTCTTAAAAACAGATTTTTCTTTTGGTTTTTATTGTCATTTTAAAGCAGAATCAAAATATAATCAAGTAATAACTGGCATTGATTGGTTTCTATTTTACTTTTTGGAATCTGAATTTTATCCTAGTTCCAAATAATAAATGCTGATCCTTGCATTAGTTAAAAGGATATAACTTAAAGTAACTTTGTTACAACCTTCTGAGAAGCTCAACAAAGGTCACATGGTTATTTTGTATTTTATTTGATATGTTTTTCTTCTCTTTCAGACCCAGAAGAATTTTCAATGTATTTGTTTTCTTTGGAATCTAAAGCAGATGTCTGTCGATGAGAAAACTGCTAAAGCTGGCAGTCCACAGGCCAGCTCGGCGTCATCTCTGCAGCTGTCGGATTGCACCGCAGGTTATGGCGGAGTGTCTGTGACGATGGAGGAAGCTGCAGCCACCCCTGACTTTACGGCTGCTTGTCCTGTTCCAGGAACTGCTGCCTCACCAAAGCACACCAGCACGGATAGTGCTGGGCAGAAACCCAGAGGCAACGAAAACAGCATCAATCGGAGGAATAGCTTCCATCATCCTAAACAACAACAACAACAACAGCAGCAGCAGCAAACGAAACTTACCAAGCGGCGCTACACAGCAAGCTGCAGTTTCAAACATCCGTCATCTGGGAAGAGGAGACGAAGAGCCAACTCAGAGAGTGACTCCGTCCTGCCGACAAACTTCCTCTTAGGAGGCAACATTTTTGACCCACTAAATCTCAACAGCCTGTTGGATGAGGAGGTCAACAAGGCACTTAACGCGGAGACGCCAAAATCCTCACCGCTGCCAGCAAAGAGTCGAGACCCCGTTGAGATCCTCATCCCCAGAGACATCACTGATCCACTGAACCTAAACAGTGGGATTGCGGGAAGCAGCTTTTTGACGTCCCCTTTTAAGAGCGGTGGGAGGAAAAGACATCGAAACAGACATCATGGAGGAGGCGGAGCTGGGAGTGGGATTTCAGCTACACAGATAAACCTCTCTGAATCTGAAAAAAGTGAGGTCAAAACTAACATCTCTGCACAACTTCCAAGTGTTCCCAGTTCGGGTTTTGCACAAGAGGCCTCCAAAGAGTCCAACAGTTTCTCCAGTGGCACGGCAGATTCCCATGAACACACAGCTGACAACTCAGCCAGCTGCACTGCGGAGGTGACATCTGTGTCCATGGAGGATGCTACTTCTACTCTGCCATCAGTGCCGTACCAGCACGCAAGTAGACGCAAAAGAAGGCGCAACTCAGGAAAGATGGAGCACCCTGTCACCCACTCTACCCCTTTGAGTAAGTTAGGATTTGGAGACAGAGGTTGCAACACAGGGGGGCAAAGAAGTACGTTTCACACACCAAGAAGTGGTTCCAAAACTACACCGGGATTTCGCCATCACCAACAGCCCCATGGTCATACAAAGGAACACCAGAAGAAGTTCCAGTATGGGAACTACAACAAGTATTATGGATATCGCAACCCAGGAAGTAGTGAAGACCCACGTACACATGTGCTTCGCCAGGAGTGGTTTGAAGGTAAAGATGTGCTGGACTTGGGGTGCAACTCGGGCCACCTGACGCTCTATATTGCCAAAATGTTTCGACCTGCCCGCATTTTGGGCCTAGATATCGATGGCGGCCTGATACATGCAGCTCGTAAGAACATTAGACATTATCTGTCCGAGTTGCAGACCCAAGATTTCAGGCGTGCAGCGCAGGGGAAAAAGACTGGCGATGACAAGGAGAGCAATGAGAATGAGTTCCAGGCATGTTCAGAGAAGGAACAAAACAAACCTGGGAGTAAGACTGAAAATGAAAAAGCAGGGAGGGAACAAAGTGACACTGCAGATGCTGTTAATGACTCCAACTCCTGTCACACAGCTGAAATGGGAACCCATGGAAGCGACAGCAAAACAAATGAGATACAGCAGAAAGTTTGTGATCCCCCCACTGGTGATTGCCACATGAGCTGCTCTTTCCCAGTGTCTCTGCGGATCTCCAGGGGACCCATCGCTGCTCCTCCACTAACAGAAACGTGCACTGCTCAGCCTGGGGAGTTCCCCTCTAACGTCTCCTTCATCAAGGTAAGCTAGCACTCTTTATACATTGTTTAGTCAGTGAGTGAAGTACCCACAAATAACAAAATCCAAAAACAGCTGCTTCATGTGAGATTTGCATTTAATTTGCCCTCCCACATCCTCTGGGATCTCTAAACAGGAAATCCTGGACTTCTTTTTTCCCTGGTATCGTCATTTAAACAACACTTTTAATTCCTTTGAAGAACATCTAATTAAAACTAACAAAAAAGTCTTATTTCCCACATTGTTTTTAACCCATCAGGAGGATTGATTCTCCATCCCATTATGTTATCTTCAATAATGATCTCACTTTATTGCATCCTGCTTTTTGGGTCTATTTGAAGTTTAGAAATCCCCAAACTAAAATAACAAAACCAAGTTTAATCATTGATCCAATCGTTTATTATTCTAACAGTTTTACTGATGAGTTGAACAGTATTTTCTATCACCAGATATTAAATCATCAAGTCAGAGTATCTTCTCGAGCTGGTGTGTTTTATCCCTTCAGTGACTCAGATTTGTTCAGTCGTCATGCCTCAGCATGTTATTGCTTGATTGAGGAGTTTATTCTCTCTATTTCTTTTCATTTACCACCTCAGAACTACCAGTTGCCTCTTATGTGTTTTCAAGGTTCTTTTTTAGTTTTTTTTATTTGTTTCTTTTTTCAGTATGTAGCCACCAGAATGATCACAGTTTGGAGCAGATGAGCTCACTAACATGTTGGTAGTGATGCTGAACTGAACCATGGCTGCAGGATGTGGCTGGAAACAATCTTCATGACTACATTTTAGTTCAGAGCCTCTTATGAAGTATATAGATGCTCTGTTGTTGTGTAATTTTAGTAAATGTGTGCGGTCAGTTCACTGACATTGTGCTTAACAGGCTTCATACGAGATACAAAATCAATAGCTGCTTCCTCAACCTCGTCTTAGAGATGATGGCAGCACTTCCTGTAAATCACAAACAGAACTGCATCCCAAACTCAGTTCACACTGCGCAAGCTGGATTTAAAGGGGTAAATGATGACATCTGGTGTTTGACAAACAAGAACGCAGTTTTAGAAGAACTTTAATACAATGTTTAGAAAGTGTCTCAAAGGTATTTTGTCTTCTTGATAATCTGCCTTAAATGGGAAGGACGAAACATTTATTTCCTTAACATTCTGTTCTGATGAGTAAATCTCTGTAACTTTTGGGTTTCTTTCAAGGATCATCTTCTGTCTTTAATGTAATCCAGTAAAGTCTGGTGGGTTTTTTTCTATGTTGTAGTTGCATAGCAGAGCCTCGACACCCACCAGCATCACAGAACATATTCGGTTAGAAATAATTACTTGATGCATTTTGTATCTTACAAATGTTTTCAGTATTTATGCAAATGAAATTCTGTATTTGTGCAGAAAACTCCAGATTAAATATCCACTTTCTTGCCTTCAGTCCTAACGTGTATTACATCTGTGGCACTTTAGAAAAATCTTTTAGTTGCCAGGATCATGTTATACAGCTTGTTTCTCCTTTTAGGCCAATTATGTGCTGGAGAGCGATAATCTCGTTTTGATTCAGCGGCCAGAGTATGACGTGATCCTGTGCCTCAGCGTTACCAAGTGGGTTCACTTAAACTGGGGGGACGTCGGCCTTAAGCGGTTCTTCAAGAGAGCCTTTAAGCATCTCCGTCCAGGCGGGGTGTTCATCCTGGAGCCGCAGCCTTGGGAGTCCTACGTCAGAAGGAAGAAGCTGACAGTAAGAGAAAACTATTTTACAAAAGCTGTGATTAATTTCAGCAGACACGTTAATAATTTCCTTTCTTTGTCCTACAGGAGAATATTAACAGGAATTTTCGGAGCATCCGGCTCAAACCCGACCAGTTTTCATCGTATCTCACCAATGAGGTTGGGTTCGCCAGTTTTGAGCACCTGGGCTCTCCCAAGTGTTCAGTAAAAGGTAAGAGAATGCAAATGGTCATGAGAACCAGGACTGATACGATCTGAGTGGCTGAAAAAACCCTCATGCTGCTCCGTGATCCCCGAGTTTCACAGGGCTGGTTGTTGGTGTCAAACAAACCACTGATGTGTTTCACATTCAAATGGTATTCTTTGTGGATACGATCAGACTGTAGACCAGCAAGCAGAAGCAGCTTCCAGAACCTTCCTGTTTAATGTGGCGCAGAGGAGGAAACTCGTCTCACTCAGAGCATGTTGATCAGGGAGCACAGCAGATTGTAGAATGCGGTTTTTGAAAGACTCTGTGGTGATCCATGAGCTCTTATTTAGCTCCACATACCTGTTGAGATTTTATCACCTTAAAACAATATTTAAAAAGAAAATATTTTTACAGGCAGATTTGCATTGAGGTTAAATCAGGTTTGGTCGAAGTATTGCTTTTTTTTTAAGGATTCCTGAGTGTCAGCCCATAGAAAATGCAGATTAACTTTGAGATAAAATGAAGTCTCATTGTTCCGATGTTTAAATGTTCTTATTGAATCAGTCACGAGTTGGTGGACTTGTGATCATAGGACTATCTCAGCTGGGATCAGGAACTACCTTCAAACTGCTTCAGACAGAAAGCTTTCAATTGTCAGAGATCTGGTGACTTTGTGGTTCAGTTCAGTGTTCCTCTTAAAGATTTTCTCACCTTGTGACAAAAACAAGAAGACTCTCTCAAATCAGACATCTCGTTACTGGATCGAGGTTTTCAAGATCCAGGCGACGATTAGTTTTCAAAATCGGATCAGATGGTCTGGAAAGGGGTTCTAATAAATAAATAAGAATTAAATTGATCTTCCAGGCTTGTGCTTGTACGTGAGTGTTCAGGTTCTGACAGCAGAGAGGGGAGGGGCAGCTTTTATTATAGGCTAAAGCAGGGGTGCCCAAAGTCAGGCCTCGAGGGCCACTATCCTGCATGTTTTAGATGTTTTCCTGCTTCAACACACCTGATTCCAATCTATGACATCTCAGCAAGTCCAGCAGAAGCCTGTTAATGACCGATTCATCTGCATCAGATGTGTTGAAGCAGAGGAACATCTAAAACAGGCTGGATATTGGCCCTCAAGGCCTGGAGTTGGACACCCCTTGGCTAAAGTCTTTCAGAATAAAAGATATGGAGGAACTGCTGTAGCCCATGTGTAACTGAGTACTCATTACTAAAAATACTCTAGCCCTAATCAGGACAGTTACTCTTTACATGTTCTTTGCAGTTTTCAGTTGTATTTACTGTCCCCCCCAAAACTTTGCAGGTTTTCAGAGGCCCGTCTACATTTTTCACAAGTGACCACGGATGAATGTGCGTAGCCGTCAAACCGCCACCACTCATTCAGGCCAGCCACCTGCACGGGACTCCCAGCGAATCATCTTCAACTGCAAGCTCTCAAAGCTGGAGAGGAAAATCTAAGGACGGGGACCAAATATGACGTTAAGTCTGTCAGCAGGAGGCGTCTATCAAAACCTGGTTGGATTATAAATACCTTCTAAAACATACATGGAGTGAACATAGATAGGACTCTGTGGTCTATAAATAGAGACAAAAACAGAATCTGGAAAACTCACTCCTCTGGTTATTTCCTCAACATGTTCGAGTGTTTCTAACTTTCCCTGGTGTTGAAATATCTTTGGCTGTATGTCATTACTCAGCCACCAAACAGATAGCAGCAGAAGAAGCTTTGACAAGCCACATAAGTAATCTGTGTTTATAAAACAAGATGGCGTCGAAATGAGAAGGTTAACAGTGTTGGAAGTACTCAGACTCGGAGGTTTAGGCCGTCGGTCATGGGGTCTTCATAACGCTGGCAGCAAACTCATTGGTCCATATAATTTTGTTTTAACCTGGTCCATGTTTTGTACCGATTGTTCCTGATTTAACTTCATGTTGATATGAAACAATCAAAATGTGTCATTTGGAGATCAACTTTGAAAAATTGATAAACTAATATTAATATAGTAAATTCTTAACCTGCCCCGGTGTTCTCATTTTTCACTTGATTCGTCCACTTGAGCAGGAATGTATCCCAGCAGCCACTGGGAGAGCAGCGATGTACATCCTGCAGCAGTCCGTCACACCACTCAGTGTTTTTCATTGAAGTGTTTTTATTTGTTTCTCCAGGGAAAGTCTGAAAGATAAAACAGTCGTAAAACATTCGATTCCATCTTTTCAGCATCCAGAGAGTGTGGATGTTAAATCTGATACATGTTGTCTGACAGAGCACAAATAACTGCTTGGAACTTCAAGATCACCTGGATGTTTCAAATGAAAAATATTTTCCTTAAACTTTAGTTTGAAAACAGAAAACTTAATTTTTTGTGGAATAAAGCCTGGCAGACTTTCAGGATTCTAGCTGTAGCTTTTCCAGATAAACTGATAAGATTTCACCCCGAACGGGTCAGGATGGATCAAATACAGGGCCAAATAATAGTTATTATTCCTTCTGGCTCACTGCTTATTCTTTAGATAGGTATTGTCGGTGTATTTGGGGTTTTAGATTTTTAACCGTTTGCTGTCATCTTCTGTCCACATGATGTCAGTTTCTCACTTTAATAGTGTTTCTTTTCTTAAGGCAACAAATAACTGGGAGGTTTCTATATAAAGTTCCGTCATTCTAGCCGTTTGAGCCTGTGAACAAACAACTGCTGATGCTTCAGATACTGAACTATAAACTCAGCAACATTTAAAGAAGAAACAGTCGAGCAGATTTCAGACTGTAGTGAATACACACACACACACACTCCAGGATTACTCATCAGATTACCTTCAACTACTGACAGCTAGAACGCCTGAAGTCTGCCAGGCTTCTTTTATTATTACAGCAGTGTTTGAAGAAAATGTTCCTGTTTCAGTTAAAATCCTAATTTCTCCCTCTGATTTGTTCATTTGCTTTATTTCCTCTTCAGTCTCAGTTCATGTTCATGTCACGGTAAAGCTAAAACATTACGTTTTTCATTTACCTTTACTAATTCTGAATCTGCTGTTATAATAAATCCTTTAAGAGGTCTGAAAGATTTTTTTAAAACGGGAACGACTGAGTTTCAGCTCCAGGTGAATCCTGAGAGGACTCTACAGCTGGTACTTTCAGTTAGCTGTTTCCGTATGTTGGACGATGTCTTCAGTTAGATGCCGACAAAGATCTGAGACTGGTGTTTTATTCTAACGTCACCGGCTGCAGAGAATGAATTCAAAACAGTTAGAATAAACACCAGTTTATCTTTGTATGAAACTGAAACATCCTCAAGTTTCTTTTTACCAGATTTTAATATAAATAAGCTGTTTGTTTTGACATACTACCAAAAATATTTCAGATTGTTCCCAGTTCATTCCTGATCCAGTAATGAGCTGCAGTTTCTCCATATTTTTGATATAATGTTTCCTTTGGGCATTGAGCATCTCTCAACTCCAAATGTTCTTTTTAAATAACTGGGTCAGAAAATCATACATGTATTTTTTGGCCGGATATCGTTTCTGTTTGAGTAAGAGATCAACCACGTTAACAGAAGTTTTCAAATCCTAATAGTTAGAACGTAAATTGTTTTTGAGTCTGTTTATTTTTTTCCCTTGTTTTAAAATGTTTGCTGCCAATTCAAGAGAAGAGTTTGAGTTTTGTTGGGGTTTTTTTGTCTTTAAACAAAGTGATAATCCAGCTTTGTATTTACAAATGAATGTGTACATTCTTCAGTTTTTGCTTTGTTCTGTCCTGGCAAGCACATTGATTGTTAGTTTAGTGCTTTATTTTATTTTAATGTTTTGTTTTTTTTGATAAATTGTTTGTAATGATTGTTGGTGTCAGTTTACATTTATTTCAATGTTATCCATAGATTGTACACGGAAACATTCTTAAACAAATAATTCACTTTTCATAACAAATACATTCACTAATCACTGATGCAAAGTTTTCATTTTGATTTAAAGCAACAGTTCAGATCTTCTGAAGCAGGTTTCTGTGGAAAGATTCTGAATAATTCTTACCTGTTGTAGAAAGCTTTTTGAAATACCTCATTTAGAGGAAGTAGAGATTTGTTCTGACCAGATTAGCAAGCTAACAGCTAATTAAAGAGTTACTAAACCCAATGAAAAAGCATAACCCCGCCCCCAGACAACAGTTTAAAAATTCAACCCAGGACAGTGCTAGGATGCACAGAGGGGCATGGTTAAGTGTGGCGGATGAGCGGGGGTGTGGTCAGGAGGACATTTAACAGCTAGCTTAATCTGACACTAAAACATGAGAAGCAACATTCGCAGCTTTGCGACTGATATTTTGAGGAGGATGATTTCTCTGCCGTCACTGGAGGTAAAGGGAGGCTGGATGGAGCCCAGTGACCCCGAGTCATATCAATTCGAGCCACTAAGTCAGCGCTGCGTGAAGCCGGTCCTGCTAGTGCTACTGAGATAGACTAATGGGATAATAATGCTAACCTGAAAACGAAATCGATCAAAACATGCAATTTGAACTCCAAACTCACCACGAGGCGAGTGTGTCTGAGAGATGGTTTTATATCCAAACCCACGATGTGGCGTGTCCGTGAGACGATGCAGGTGACGTGAAGATTGGAAAAGATGTACTGCTTCAACCAATCACAAATTTCAACCTCAAGAGGGCAGCACTAAGATGTTTTTAGACCAAAAGGGTATACAATTTAACAAGCATACACGAAAATATCTAAATGCTCAGAAACTAAAAGATTGCATTGGTAAAAACCCATTTATACAGTTCATAAGCATAAAATTTGTTTTAGGGTTCAGTTACTCTTTTAAGTTATACGTTTACTTTAACCTGTAAATTTTAGCATGACCCAAAAACAATTAATTTCAGAAGAGGTTATACTACCATAAATGTTACTTTAAAGTTTTTTTACATAAAATCCTGTGAAACTGAAGACAGCTGTAATTCAAGAAATAAACAGAAGTTTAGGTTTGTTTAAAAAAAAAAACAAGTAGCACAAACTACTGATGTTGTTTCTGCTTTTAAATTTACACCCAGTTTATTTAGTTTGGTTGCAAACAGCTGCCAAATTTGGTTTTATTTTGTATTTTCTCTCAATTTTCACTCCCAAAAACTAAACTGATCAGCAATCACGGTGAGTTCCAGATGTGCATGTTAATCTTTCAACTATTTTTGAAATAATATCTGTCATGCCAATATTTTTTTTTTTCCAGCTACAGCCAATAATAGGTGCTTTTTGTTCTGGGGGGTTGAGGAACTGTTCCTTCAAAGGAGGTGCTGACCTGGTTTTGAGTTTTTAGAGTTCTGGCAGTTATGTAAGTGAAGTTATTCTTGTTATTGTTTTTATAGATTATCTTGATTCTTGTTTTCCGCCCTCAGTTTGTCTCATTTCAGCTCATTACATACCTTCTCATTTGTTAATCAGCACCTCGTTTTTATTCTATAATCAACATCTTCCTGTTCTTTATTTTCTCCCTCGTTTGCCTTCAAAAACAACAAACCATGACGGTATCGAATGCATATTTGTTCTCAGTTGACAGATAATGTCCTTCTTAAAGTGATTTTAACAAATGAACAACTCAGCAGAAAAGACATTTTGAAAATCCAATCAGATGCAGGCACACAATGTGACAATAAATCTGCTTTGCAGTCGTGACTGGTGCATTGTGGGAGCGTCCGTCTGTTCCCAGTTGTGTTGTCCAGACAGACAGAATGGGGAAATAACATAAACACAGACAAGAGACATAACACTTCATTCACAAAAGCTCCGCTCCATCCAGCTATGTGGGTCAGTCACTTGACCATGATTGTCTCTGGTCAGTTACAGCCTGCCAGACCCGCCTCAGTCTGCTTTTCATGCTGTTATTCCCCCCTAAAGTCTATCAGAGTGGGGCACCTTCAACACAAATAATGAATTCTAGGTGACTAAAAGTATCTTAATTAAATAAAAACCAAACGGCAGCACATCAGTTTATTTTCGATGCATTTATTAGTAGTAAAACAATTCAGAGCATTCTGTTACAGGTAAAGGGTGAGGGGTCAAAAAAGCACTAACTACACGAAATCCACTTTCAATCCATGTTGTCAGGTCCCACGTCTTTGAAGATCTGGGTCTGTTGGTGTTTCATCCACAGGAAGACCAGGATCCCAGCCTACCTGCTCTGAAACCAGTCAGGGATCTTCAGATGATGAACCGAGTGCTAAGATCTCACAGCACAGCACCTGAAAATCAGCAGAGACCCACCTGAGTTCATCTTACTAAAAATGATTTGTTCAGCTAAATTTTATGTTTCACATCTGTAATCCAAACAAATATTGATTCTAGTTCTGTTTGGGGTTTTTATTTTTTAGGTCTACCTATATCTTCGAGGACACCCATGATGACCAACGATGTACTCTTGAGCATAGCAGAACCGTCTGCAGAGTCCTCTATACCCACAGGTCCAGTACTGCAGCTCTGGATCCTTTTCTGTAGATAAATTCAAAACACATTTTTCGTTCAACAGCATTTTGAATTATTCATTTTTTACACATACCCAAAATATATTAAAAAATATATATAATTTCACTGACTACAAGTACAAATAAATGATCACAAAATGTCAATGATTAGCCCAAACATATTAAATATGATGTAGTTTGAACATGTGTTTGATAAATGAGGATGATGCAGCTGTTGCTTACCCTCCCCAGCTGCGAGCATCAGCAGAAGCACAAGGAGAACCAAGCTCAGCCCCTTCATGTTTGAGCACCAAGTGGCTTTCAGACACTGCCGCTGACACACGGATGCTGCAATTTATACAGCATTTCAAACACGGGGGGGAGGAGTTCACCAGACTGTGTTCACATAAAAGAAGAGGGTGTCTGAGGGGTGGAGGTCAGGCCTGTCAGCTTACTCAATCGTTCCACTTTTATGTGCTTTTAAAAGGTCTTCTGCACTTTGCACCCAAACAAATACATGAAATTATAAAAGAACAGTTGACTAGTACTTACAAATGTTCTCTGGATGGAAAGAAGTAAGTACACAGACCGAAATAAAAGAAAAAAAATTCGAAAAATTCACAATTACAGATGAAATCTTGTTCCTGTTGTGTTTTCAGGGAGGCCTTCTGTTCATCCACATCTGAATATGGCGGTAGTGCGTGAGTTGTTGCTGATGCTGTGAAACCACAATCACACAGTGCAAAACAAAACAAGCCCCCCCCCCCCCAGTGACATGGGGAAGGATTGTTAACAAAACAATAAAAAAGTATGGACCCACAGACACACATGCGCTTGTAAAGCATGCCCCCTGGTGCATTGGTTGTTTATTCTTCATGCTCAGTCAGTCTAAGCAACAGAAACCCCAAATTGATTTTCAGCAAAATAACTCACTGCTTATGAAAAATCCGAGTGATGACAAGAACTCTGATAGAACTTCAGTGATACTTTTCATCTGATATTTGCATCTGTTTAAAATAGTTTCTTATTTGAAAGTATTTTTATGGCTCATGCTCCTGACGTTGTTCTCAACTTGTCTGATTTTTTGTCTTAGGGGAATGTCCAGCAATGTTTGGAATAATGCCGTTTAAAGTAACAGAGTTACGTGGTTGGATTTTCAGTAACGGAATAGTTTAATGAATTACAATTTCCAATGTTAGGACGCTGTTATCACTAGTGAACATAAAATGCAGTGTGTTACCAAATTGCTAAAACAAACTGCACAATGTGGACACACACATAGAAACACATTGTTTCATTGAAGCTGGCTTGGGAATTATGCTGGTCACCGTAGTCTAGAGGGAATGTGCTTGCCTCTCATAATGAGGACCCCCCAAGCCGAGACACTTAAATTCAATCAAACATCGTGTGTAAGATGACATCTTCACTCAGACATTCGAGTGTAAGTGAACTGCATTAAACTGATCACTAGTTTTTCATTAACCAAAGATAAATTGAAGTCTAACACTGGCATTGTGTTTTGATAGATTTTTTTTTTTTTTTGGTTTATGGTAGTCACTTAATTTATGATTTAGAACTTTGTAAAATAGTCCATTTACATGTGCCAACTTTTTCTAAATCTGTGCCCCCCCTACCTTCCCCCACAGCAAGCATGTTGACCTGAACGGGTCCAACAAATAACCATAAAACCCGTTTTTATTTTAAATTAATATCCAAAATCTAAATATGTGCAATGGAAACTAAAAAAAAAAAAGAACAACTTTTTTTTCATTTTGTTGTCTTTTGCTGCAGTAGCAGTACAATTTTCCGGGACACGGTGGCGACATATGATTAAAATGTCATTTTCACGACGAAGAAGAAAAGAGACCTCCGACTGGGCATGCGCAGAGAGGGTTTGCGCCATCATTCCAAGATGGCGGACCTACTAGGTTCAATCTTAAACTCGATGGAGAAACCTCCAACAGTCGGCGACCAGGAAAGCCGACGAAAGGCTCGAGGTACACAACATGTCACTTATAGAAGCAATCATTTCATGTTAGTGTGAGACTGTTAAGGTGAGCTTTATTTGGGTTTTAAATATAGGGACTAATTAAAAGGACAAGAAGCGGATTGGTCAGTTCAGCTTTCAAGAACGAATTTGGCACCGCCTACATCCGGTCACAGAACCGTTCAGAAATAAAAGCCGATTCTGTAACAAACATACCAGCAGCGATGTAAACAAAGAAACTGCACGTCCTTTTCACAGCCTGAGATTAAACTGTGTTTGTGCCCGTTTCTTAAAAACTGGCACATGTTTTAAACGTTTCTGGATTTAAAAGAAGGTGGACTTTGTAATATTTTAAAGAGATCTTGGGGGAAAAAACCTTTAATAGCAACATATCAGACTGTTTAATAGTTTAAGAATATGAATATCTTTTGCTGTAAAGAAAAGTGAATACATTATATAAATTGTTAGAATAAAAGCAATAGATGTATCGGCGTGAAGATAAAACACTCTGTAACACTTACTGGTATAAAAAACGTGTTGTACATAAGGATAATATATCAGCATCAAATATTTTGCATTGTAAGCAACTAGTCGCATTGCTGTTGGTGTCATTTAGTTTTCTTTTATTACCCCGATGGCTGTCATATTAAAAACTGCTTTCAGTCCTGGTTTTGATGATCTGGGTCTCTCTGATGGACACAGTTGGAACATGTTGTCCGCCGGGTGTGAGGAGTCTTCAAATATTTCCAGCTTTTCTTTAACTAGACTTAGCTCTGTACATTGAAATCTTGGGTTTCTAAACCTATATGAGGATTTCAAGAATCCTTGATTAATTGACTGAAATTTCTCAATTTGGTAAGATTCTGTGTGAGTCGGAAATAAATCCCATTTTAAAAATCCCTCTGTACGTTAAAGAACAAGCCGCAAGACTGAAGAAGATGGAGGAAGACGAGAAAAGAAAGAAAGCAGCGTTTAGGAAGAAGGTGATATGTTAAATGCCAGATAAAATAAAGCTTTTAATTCCGGTGCAGCTCTTTTACGGTAGTCCTTCATCACTGATATTTATGGCTGTTACATGCAGATGGAGAAAGAAGTGTCCGATTTCATACAAGACAGTTCACAACAAAAAAGAAAATACAATCCAATGGGAAAGATTGAAAGGAGCATATTGTAAGTAGTCCTAACTTTTTAAGGAAAAAAACAACATGTAGACATTTAATTCTAAGTTTTCTTTGTTTTCCAACAGACATGATGTTGCAGAAGTGGCTGGTCTGACTTCTTTTTCTTTCGGGGAAGATGAGGAGAGCCGCTATGTCATGCTATTTAAAAAGGTACCAAAATTTCCATTGGTCCTGCTTTAAACATTAAAACAAAATTTAGGTCGAAACTTTAACCAACAACGTGCTGATCCTTGAGGATTGTGATTATCTCCTCCTTGTCCCGTGGCAGGAATTCGCTCCATCAGACGAAGAGCTGGAAGCCTATCGCAAAGGAGAGGAGTGGGATCCTAAGCTAGCCGAGCAGAGGCGTCGGATAAAAGTAGGACTTGATGGTTTTTGTGTCAGAATGCTGATTTATATTATTTATTAGCTCAAATCAGTTGATTTCAGTTCACACGTACAATGTCATGTTCCATTTCTTGTGAATTCTTGTTGGTGTCGCCTTTAGCGGTCCATGGAAAGCATATTAGAACATTAAAATGCGGTTAGCGCACAGGAGAAGCTGATGGCACTTCAGGTCAACCATTATGGGTTTTTTTGGGGCTGATACAGATAAACCAGACCAACCATTGAACGGTTTTCTTATTCTTACCGACACCTTTTTAAATCTGTAGATAAATAATAGTTTAATAACAGCAGTTTCATTCATCCATCATTCATTGTGTTGAACCATTAAACTGCACTAACGGTATTGTAATAACAGAATAAATGACTTCAGAGGAGATGAGCGGGATCAACATGCCGTCGATAAGTTCAGTGAAAAAACAAGGGCACAGATTTGCTAAAATGTCAATAATTCACTCATTTTTTTGCTTTTTTTTTCATTTCATTTAGAATTTAGTATACAGTATGATATCCACCGTCAGCTGCTACAATCACATTTAATTATGTTTATTAATTTTTAAATGAAGATTAATATTCTTTTCCATTATTAACAGTGACCTATCTTAATCATCCTATATGTCTTTTATCAATATTAGTGGTTTGGTTGACCATGAAAACATCCCTTTAGCTTTTAGTGTGAGTTTGATATAATTCATTCAATTATTATTTATGCAAAAAAGCATTTTCCCAAATCTAATCACTTGGTGTTTATTACATTCTCACCCATTCCTGAGGCTATTCTTTCATAACCTCTGTTAGCATATAAATTAATTAAGAAGATAACGTCGCCCCCTTGAGGGAAGTAGTTAAATATAAAAATAAAAGTCTTACTGTTTGTGAGGATTGTTACGATTTGCTGTTTTCCCAGCACACAGACCATCTCATAGCTGTAACTCATGTCAGCAGCAACACTGAGCTGCCCAAAATGCGCCTGCATAAAAGTCAGTATGTGCAGGCATGACAGATGGGTGATACTCTAAGAACCAATTAATAATGAGAAGAATCCCTGGTGAGTTGTAGAAGAGTCACAGATGTAGGCTGGGATCAAGATGAAACCTTTTGATTCCCTCAGTCGTCTCAGGAACCGCTAGAACACTGCAGGGACATCGGGGTTACAGTAATTCATGTCCCATGAGACGTGAGACTCAACTACTGGAAGAGTTTTTAGTATTACAATGCCTGGACATTTATAAATATCCAATTTTCTCTCTTAGTTTCTGATTTTTCTCCCGGTCGTCTCTGCAGGAACAGGCTGCGCTGGAAGAAGCTGCTTCCACACAGACGGAAAAGACACAAGCGAATCCGAACTCCAACTACAGAGACAAATACAGCCACCTGATCGGCACCTCAGCAGCTAAAGATGCAGCACACACACTGGAGGCCAACAGAACATACGGCTGTGGTGAGTCTGCGTGACGCTTCACAGAAAAACACTCCATTACTCACAAACACCCTCTTCATCTATACTGTTTTCTGCCTTCAGTGCCGGTGGCCAACAAAAGAGACACTCGCTCAATAGAAGAAGCCATGAATGAAATCAGAGCGAAGAAACGGCAGAAACGAGAGGACGACACGGGGGCACAGAACAGCAGCAGCGCTTGAATCTTTGCGTGTGAGCGTATCTGTGTGTCTTCTTCATCCACTGAAGCAGTTTCCTGTGTTTCAGATATTTAAAAGTATAACTTACAGGCTGGAAAGCCTTTAACCTGCGATCTGATGTGTCAGATCTATTATTATTCACGTTTGTTGAACGTTTTCCTGTGATTTAATCTTCAGTCTGTCACAGAATCAGATCGTTACAGTATAAAAGCACTGTGTTAAAAGGTTCTTCAGAGTCAAACCATCTAAAAACATCATGATAGTGTTAATTTAAATACTTATTGTTGGTGGTTGTTTACTGTTTTAAGCCTGATGTGCATTTCCAGTTCTAACATAGTGTTTTTAATGATCCTTGGATGCACAAGATAAAGTTTTAAAGTGCAGATTTTAAGATCCTGGAGCTGAAAAGTCTTACTGACACTGATTAAGATACACAGTAAAGGTTTTCAAAGGAAACCAGAAAGTCTCATCTTAAACATTTTCTAATTGTTCAGTGTTTTTTTTTAAGATTCAACCAGTTTTGCACCTTTCTAAAATTAAAAACATGCTTATTAGTGAAGAAAGGTTTTGAAACATTTGACTTTTAAATCTATATTTAAGTCTGATTCGTTGCTAAACATCTCCACTGATTTTGAATTTTTTCTTAACTGTTAGTCTTTTATTCTAGTCTTTTGGAAACCATGTGACCCATAATAGGAAACAAAGTTCATTTGTCATAAACAAGCATCAATGTAAGGACGAGTTTCTTACTTTATTTTAACATGTTATCTTGTTTTTATCCCCGGTGTGGTAATAAAGATTAGTTTTAGGCTCTTGTTTTTGTGAGTCCTTCATTTCTGTGCTGAACTCCAACCTGTGATGATGCAATAAATAAAACCTGGATTATTTACTAATGCTAAACATGAACAACGATTAGCAAGCCGATAATGTATTTCTGTGCATACAAACACTAATGATGTTTCCTAATGGAACATTTTGATACAACTGTCGTCATGTTACGTGCTCTTAGGTTTTGAGGTCTGAGTGTTCAGATTCGGTTACACTGGAGTCAAAATTTCACATTTCAAATTGACAGGAACCCTCCATGAAGTTGGATTTCTCATTCCGAAAGTCAGATTCCAGACCAAACCTAAACACAGAATCCAAACTGTCTGTATTGAACATAAGTGGTGAGCATTGTGAAATTATTTGTTTTTAAAAAGGGATTTATTTAAGTGAGTTTATGCACTTTTCTGACAGATGATCAGATGGAAATCACTGTAATGGAATGTTAACTGACAAGTGATCATTCCTGAATGCTGAGTTATGGTGAAAAGTTACACAAACTTGATCAATAATCGGTATTAGAACACATTTGGTAAAGTGATAATCTACCATGAGCACAAACACAATGCAAGACTGGTGTTTATATCACCAGCCAAAGGAAACGAGTTCTGGGAGTGACTACTGTGACTAATGGAAACAGACTGGATTTGTCTCCTTGTGCTCTGCACAGGTCGAGATCTGATGCTATAAATAGCACTAGAGACTTCAACCACCGTTCACCTAAGGGTAGCGTCTGGCAAGTCACTGTTTAACTGTCTTGTGGACTCTGAGTCAAGTGGAACCACATGCTACAAAAAAACTTCTTTCCCTCCACAGCCTGCAAAAAGTTCTTGCACATGGGACTCGCCTTGGCCCATCTGTGCAGGTGGGTGTCCCTGTAAAGACTTGTACTGCTGCAGTGGATCAACCTGACAGGCCAAGTTAAGCAAAAGTTGCTTTCACACAAGATCCGAGGCGCTTGAGACACACCGAAAGGCGGGACAGTAAACTGGTAGGTTGAAATGCAAAGTAAAGATTCTTTCTGTGTGCTGGAAAATAGGAATGTGGAAGTTGTACATTGACTAAGTTAATGAAGGCAACCATTCTCCAGGACACGCCACTTGAAGGACATCAGAACCATCAGAAGACTGAGATCTAGCAGTCAAAGTGAGAAGTCCTTTTTTGTTTTGAGCATGCAAAGTCACAGCCATGATACCCCTCTTGTCCAAAAGCATCTATATTAAAATCCAACAGTTGGAGGACCCCCCCAGACTGTCCTAAGACAATCTAACTATGGCACCAAAGACACAGAGCGGGGTGGGGGGGTGTCCTTTCTGCCCAGTCTTTTGAATCCTGAATTGTCTGCTGCAGAACCTTCACAGCATCTAGTCTAAAAAGCATAGATTCTATAGGATCAGACACACAAGCTGCTGTCCAGACCTGATGATGAATTACCACCATGGTGGACACCAGACAGGTAAGTTCTCTCTACACCAGACAGGTAAGTTCTCTCTACACCAGACAGGTAAGTTCTCTCTACACCAGACAGGTAAGTTCTCTCTACACCAGACAGGTAAGTTCTCTCTACACCAGACAGGTAAGTTCTCTCTACACCAGACATCAGACTCGAGGGACTGATTCAGTCTTTTCATCTGTAGTGGCAGAAGTTGAGTTTAGACAAACAGAAGAACCAAACTGAGCTATATTGGCGACCATGCAACAAGTCAAGGAGGCCTTGGAGCCTCCAGATGGACATGCCACCCAGACCAAGAACCTCCAGGTCACACATGGAAGCATCCTGGTTTTCCTATAACTCTGGGATCTGCTCAGCGGTGCTTGAGCCCCTCCAGAAAGGCAAAGCTATCCAAATACTGAAAAATGTCATAAACTGCCAAATTAAAGCCCTTGTGGTTAAAAACAACATATTTATCAAACAAATAGACATTGGATTGGAGACGTATAGCGTATACGGTATGTTACAGTGAGTTCTTTTGGCACTACAGGATCAGCTTCAGCCATGTTTTTATGATCACGTGACTGCAGCACTCTGATTGGTTAAGTCACAGTGTTGATTTTTTTTATCATTTTGTAATTTTGGGGGAAAAATTTTGTTTGTTTGTTTGTTTTAAATACAATGTAAGGACTACTTTCTGTTTGTTGTTTTCTCACTATATATTTCATCATGAGAGGCTTTCTAACTATAAATACTTCTCCCAATATTTTGGCACTGTTAGAATAAACATTTTAAATAAAATTCATTTACTTATCCTATTTTGTGGAATTGGCAACCTATTCTGCGAATAATATTTAATATATCAAACACCGGTTATTTCATGCTAGTTTGCTGTTATCACTATTTTCCTCCTGAAGAAGGCGCCACAGATTAACCAAAACAATTATGAGATTTTTTTTTTATATCTTGTCCTGTAATTTTTCTTTTCTTTTCTTTTTTTTTTACTTGCAGAAGCGCATATTTTGTTGCGCAGAGAGATCTCAGTCACGCACATGTAAAAAAAAAATAAAAAAATGAAGTCCGTGTTTTTGTTCTTCATCATTTGTTTGTCATCTGTGGAGCTAAAACCTCGGAAAGGTAAGAGCAGAGGCTGCTGATGTTTATTTTATTCTGATTAAAATATGCGGAATTTAAAGTGAGAAATGAAAAAAAAACTAGGAGGAAACTGGGAAGTCTGCTGCAACTTTGCTCCACTTCCCAAATCTTCTGTTTCTCTAAAATGCAAAATGAAGTGAGAGCTTGTTTTCATCTAACATCAACTTTTAATCAGATTTTTTATTTGTTTGGGTTCTGAAAGTTGCAGGAAATCGTGCAGATTTCCGTGTTTTCGGTTCTCCGACGTAGCTCCGGTATCCGATTTGGTTCTGGAGTAAATATCTTTACTTTTGACGCTCAGGTTCCGGACTGGTTTGTAACTTTAAAGACAAAACCTACAGCGCAGGAGACAGCTGGCATCCCTATCTGGAGCCGTTCGGATTCATGTTCTGCATGCGCTGCGTCTGCACAGAGGTAACAAAACAAACAACAACAAAAAAAAAACATCTGCTCAGCATTTCAGAGTCACTCTAAGACTTTTGGACATGTCTCCTTTTAAGACAGGACATGTGAAGTGTAACACCATCAAGTGTCCTGCCCTGTCGTGTGAAAACCCGGTGACTGATCCGCAGCGCTGCTGTCCCAGGTGCACAGGTAAGAACTGAATCCGTTCAGCTCCCAGACTTCACGGCCTCCTCTGCTGTCTCACGTGTTTCCTCCTCAGATGAGCCCCGGATCCCTGCAGGACTGAGAGCCTCAGCGAAGTACTGCAGACATAATGGAAGTATTTATCAGTCCGGGGAGACCTTCACCAAACACGACCTCTTCCCGTCCAGGCAGAGTAATCAGTGCGCCATGTGTACATGCTCTGTGAGTTCTATCCCATTAACTGCTATTTTTAATTGTCTAAAGTCATCATGAGTTTTTAAATGTTACAGTAAACGAATAAATAAAAAGAAACGAAAAAGTAAAACAGGTTTTTCTAGAAATTTGTAGTGGAAACTGTCAATTTATTCTAGTTCCTCTGGTGATTTTCTACATAAACTAAGATAATCAGCATCACCACAATAAAAAAACTATTAAATTATTATTTTATGCTCCATAAATCCTCAATTCTTCAAAAAATAATGCCATTGTGCAGTACCACCTCAGAAATGTTATTACAGAATATTCCCAAGTTACAGCTGCAGAGTGTAAAACGTTGAGTTTAAGTGCGATGCAGCTTTACAGCATGTAGACCATCTGTGACTGCTACGTTAATGACATGCAAAAAAGAAGCCTGCTGTTAAATGCTGTTTTTGTTTTTTAGGAGAGTTGGTGGTGGAAACAGCTCACTTTAGTGATGAACAGCAAAGAAAAGATGAAATCAATCCAGACTCTAAACTCGATATGTTGTTGTTCACAAGGTCATCTGATGTGAGAAATGAATGTGTGATGATTCATAATGAGAACATTCAAACAAATCATCACATTTTTTTTACTTTTTTATTTTTTTTCTGGATTTGTGTTGAAATTACTGTTACTATTAAAAAGCTCATTTTGCACTTTTTTTTTTTTTTTTTACAGAAATTAATGTTTTTTATGTCACAAATTTGAATGATGATAAAGATACATTAGTTCTTGCTTTGATTTTTAAAGGAACGGTACATTATTTTTTCTTCTACGCAGAGTGGGAACATCTTCTGTGCTCTGAAAACGTGCCAACCCACTTCTTGTTCCTCACCGGTTCCAGTTCCAGATACCTGCTGTTTGGTGTGTAAAGGTAGTTAAACTCCTCCAGTAAACCAAAAAAAAATCTAGAATTTTTACAACTTCTGAGACTCAAGGTCTGTTTTAACTTGGTCCCTGTGGTTCAAGGAGACATTTGACTTTAAATGATTGATTTTTAACTTGTGTATCATTTTATATTTAAACTTCAGTCATTCTTAAAAAAATATTTTTTATTGTTTAAGACGCCTAATTCTAAATAAAAAGGAAATTAAACATACGCCACTCAAAATTAAAAATGCAAAACAAAAATCATTAAAATAATAAAACACCAAACAATTCCGACTCAGATGTTGTAGAAATCGATGTAATTGAGTGACGATAAAGCTTTGAAGGTTTGAATATTTTTACAGATCCAGGCTCCAGTGGGTCTTCATCAGCAGAGGATGAAAACCAGCAGCTGAACAGAGGAGTTGTATGTTCTCTCTTATTGATTTAAAGAAAATAAAAAACATATTTTTTTGCTTTTAGATAACTGCTCAAATTTGGTAATTTAAATAATTTGAAAGACAACAGACACAAGGATGTTGTGAAGTTTTATTTCAGTTGTCTGGATGCTCCAATGTTCAAGTCTCATTAATTATAAGGAGATTCATGAATTAAATTTGATCATTTTTCATTTCATCATATTTTAAGATTATTTTAAGGGGCATTGTTTTCATTTGGAGCTGCTCAAGGAATCTGAAATGTGGGCGGGATCTGTCACAAAAAGACAAGCTGAGACGGACGTAAATGTCTTCTGTTAAATCTGTCTTCACACCAGAGGCATTCAGTCGACCAGTGTTCTGACCAGAGCCGGGCGCAGTCCGACCATGCCACTCCACCTAAGATCAAACCCTCTCCCAGAGGCCGGAGCCTCAGCAGACTGAACCTCCGAGGGGCTTCAGAAACCACCGTCAAGTTTCTGCTGCAGAGGAAACACCAAAGAGGTGAGACACAAACACAGAGATCCTTTACAGGGATTTCATTTAATGGGGCACGTTCCTCACACGATCCCGATTGTTTCCGTGTGTAGCTCAGATGTTTCCCATTTCTTTCAGTGTGTTTATATAATGGTAAGACATACTCTCATGGAGACATGTGGCATCCAGTGTTGGGGAAGGTCCTGGAATGCATCCTTTGCACTTGTACTGATGGCCTCCAGGACTGCAAACGCATCACATGTCCCAGCCAGTACCCGTGCAAACATCCTGTAAAATCAGCAGGAAAATGCTGCAAAATGTGTCCAGGTAGGCGAGCACGACTCATGCACATGAGGAGCTCTTTTCGTTGATATGATACTGACTTGATGTAAACATTATCATCTCAACTTTTCCTTTTGTCTGTCTTCAGAGAGTAAAGCTGAAGTTAATCAGACTCAGTGTTTTTCTGGGTACAAGAATAACCTCCTGGTCTATAAAGTGGAGTCATCTTTGAAAGCGGATTCCCAGAACACAATAAGGATCATAGCTGCTGAAAGACAAAATACTGCTGAGGTTGAAGTCCAAGTGTGGAACATTGTGGATGGTAATCCTCAGCTCTCTGTTAAATAAAAAAAAACACTTTGATTTCCTGTCTTAAAAAGAACTAGAAAATTATTCTGTTCTGACTGAGGCAAAACACCCGTCTTATCATAAATTAACCCAATAATCATATTCGATTCACATGTTTCTAAGAGCTCTACCACTTTAGCAGGATTAGTTCTTTATTTTTATCTTAAATTAATCTTCTGCCCTCTGGTGGAATATCTGAGTACTGCAGCTAGCAAGTGCCATTTTTTTAATTATCATTCCAGACATCTAAATATGCCCATTTTTGTTCAGGGCACATAGAGATATGTAAAATATATTAATATGATAATTAAAATATTATGATTTAATAAGCTGTTTATCCATTTTTAATATGACTTTCTGATGTATAGTTAATGTATCAGGCTTTGAAGGTTTATTTCTTTTGAACAGTGTTCTAATGGATCAGCTGTTATTTAAATCTCGTCTTTAAACAGGTGTTTTACAGATAATGGAGATCGGCGACGTTCAAAGGAAAGACATCACAGATCATCCAGAAAATTACAAACTTCTCACGACAATCGACGAAGGTTTGACTTTTAAATAATTTATTAATGCCTTTGCTTTCCGATTGGTGACAGATGACAGACAGGTTAGTTAGTGAGGCGTCAGTGAGTTTAGAGAGGTGCAACTACCTATTTTTGATGGCTATGCACATGCATTGTATATATCACAGCTACACTGATCCAATACACTGACATCACTTCCTGTCGTTCAACTTTTTTTATTAGTAGAGTTTTTCAGATACATTTCCTCTAAATTTATTGTAAGAAATCTTTAGAATACCTGATTTTATTTAGTCAACCTGAAAAACATCTCGTACGTAACGTGACTTACCTAAAATTATTTTCTTCTCAGCTTTCAGGAACCGTTTGAATGTTCTCTCAACTCCAAATGTTTGAAACGTGGTGAAAAAAGTTCCTTAAACATTAAACACAAAATAAGAGTCAAACAGGAAAATAAACCAAATCCAACAGTGAAACATTTAAACTGCAAAGAAAATATTTGTTTCAACATAAACGCATTAGTTGTTTTGTTTGTGTGATTTATTTTTTGTTTGTTCTGTGTTCACAATGAGGAAAAAGTTCCAAAAAATCCCTCAAAATCAAAAGGAAAAACTCAGGCAGCACAAAATCAAAGAGCTGTTAGTATAAATGACTGTCAAAATAAAAGTCTCATTAGTCTGATGGAAAAATATTATAGATGCTGTTTTTTAACCCAGTAGCTATGTAAAAACTGGATAAAATGACACAGAGTTCACTGTAAATACACATTTGTGGTCTTTTTGAAAACCCTCTTTCTTTCTTCTCTTTACTTTGGGATGTTTTTGAAAAGATTTTTACTTTAATCTGTTTATCCAGTTGATTTCACAACAACTTTCTGTTTTCAAGCAGCTTTTAAGTCAAAAAAGGCCCCAAAACTGCTCAGACATGTTTGAAGTTTTGATGATGAATTTATTCGTCCATCAGAATAAAAATGTGAAGTCAGAGAGAAGAAAACTTTGTGTTGGTTTGCTGCTTCAGCATTTTCCTTAAAGGCAACATTTTCCTTTGTTTCCAATTAAATAACTAAGAATTTGGTTTTTGTGTTTGTTTGTGTCTGATTCACATTAATTTCTTTTTTTTTTTTTGCAGAAACATGGGGAAAGTTTAAAGAGGAGGGGGAAAGTCTAAGTAAAGCTCATCAAACCACAATTTGTGAAGATGGAATCCGGGAGATAGTTTCTTTCCTAAATCCCAAGCAAACTGAGAGTCTGTGTTCACCCTGATCGTCACTCCTAATTTCAGTAAAACTATAACAGTTCATGTTTTTTATTCATGCAAGTGAAGGTTTTCAGTTATTGCATTTATTTGATGTATCATCATCCATCATGTTTTTAATCCTCTCGTGATTTTATTGGGGATTTATCATGTTTTGGTTTTTAAATGCATGTGTTATTTGGTAGAATTGGTTTAGAGGAAGTTTAAAGAAATCATATTTTGGGAGGAAAGGTCGACGTTTTGTTAAGACTGTGAAGGTTTTTAAAGGTGAGAAGTGCATCAACATGAATTAATGTAAATATAAATTGATATTTGTCACATTATGCAAGTTATATTGCTTCTGTATGTTTACTATGTATGTATTTGAGTTTTTTCATGAAGTCTACTAACAGTTCTAAGGATGCAACGATACCACTGTTTCCGATACAGAGTTCCAATGCTGATACTTCTACCACACAAATAAAATGCAACAAATTGGAAGACAGGTTTTATTTTCTTTACTGTTTGTTACAACAAATGATGGTGAACTCAAACCAAAAATAAAATATAATTAAAAAAAATGACCTCAAAACTAAAATTTCAAGTGAAAAATAAACAATTTTTGTGAAATTATTGCAGAGTTTCCATGTTTTAAGTATCGGTTCATGATATCGGTGCAACCCTACTAACGGCATTAAAAAAATCACACAACTGTTTCACAGCTCTTTAACAGTTTTATACAGAAGAGCCTTTTTGTTCTTTTTTAAACGTAGACGTGCTGTTATTCTGTTTATGCAGCTGCTATATATTGAGTTTCATGTCTTGACACAGTAAATCTGTTTTGTTGTGAACGTTTTGCTGAATGCACTCTGTACTTCTGCTCACAGCCATGAGCTTTTCTTGTGATCACAATATTAAAAAGGCCTCATTTGACTGCTGCTTTCTGGCTTCTAATCACACCTTCAACCTCATGTATAGAATGAGGTGGTATCTACATGGGAGCAGAGTTTTGTAAATATGCAAATTTATATTTTCTGAGCCTTGAGTTTGCACAGAAATTGCACTGTAGGACCCCTGAAATGGTATATTTTAAAAGCAGGTTCCAAAGTAAAAAGATCTTGAAAGAGGCCCTTCCATTAAAAACAGTTTTTCTTATGTTTCTGTTGAATATTTTAGCTCTACAGGTGTTCTTACCTTCATAGTGGGTGTGAAAACAGGTCAACAACTTCTCTTTCAGTTTTAATCTCTCAAACTACGCAGGTGGCAATAACACCCGAGTTCTCCCGAGTCCAAACGGTCTGTATCTGTTTCATCACAACTCCTTTGTTTGTTAGTATTCATCAGCTCCAGCTGTTGAAACCACGCCTAGCATGCTGCTGGCTAAAAAGCTGTAGCATAATGTAGCAAATAGGAAGACATGACGTCTGCTGTTGCCATGCGCAGCGGGGCAGGAAACAGTATGCCTTGCTCTCATAGGCTAGTTTGTTAGCCAATCAGAGTCCAGCAAATTCGAATAATGAATATGAACAAACTGCTGTCGAAGCCTGACGGAAGGAGCTGGAACCACCCGAATTCTAATGCAGACAGATTGAAACGTCTGTTAATTAGTGTTTACTAATGTTATTTAGATATAAAATGTTTCATATTACTGGTTAATACTTAAGAAATAACCACAAAGTCCTGAAATTTGTATGAAATGGCCTCTTGAAATATCTGTCTTGATGTCCCAGCATCACGTCTAACCTCACAGACCACCCGTATTTGTTGTCCTAACGTGCAAGCTTTACACACCTTCATCTCAGTTTTGGGGACTTTGTTACAGCTACTGCAGATATTGTTTCTGGAAACAATGTTTATGAGGATATTTTTAGAAACGACAAATAAAAAGATCGTTTTCAATGTGTAGAAGTCCTGAGACCGTGCACTTCAGTCAGACTCACTTCATGTAGCTGGTTTTTAAAATGACTTGCTGATTCATAAGTATTCTGCTAGCAACAGCAAAGCAATCCCAATGCAAATAACCAAGCAGTGAGATGCAAATGCAGGCCAAAAAAATCCTACGGGGGCATCACTTTTCAGTAAAAACAGAAACAAAAGTACTTTTAATGGTTGAATTGGCGTCACCACAAAACAGATTCTTCCTTTAAAAGAGTGCAGGCTGTTGGAGCAGCAGTGTTGTTGCTCTGCAGCACTGCGTGCAGTCTGTCTGCAGGACTCGCTTGATCAACAGGTGTCAAATTATAACTGTGGTTCCCAAGTCTCAGTGTGCAGCCACAGATTTGGTCAAACGAGTGGACTCTTCAGGAAAAATATTGCTTCCTCTCTCTGTGAACTCCTGACTCTCTCTCTCTCTCTCTCTCTCTCTCAGACAACAACCCATTGTGTTTCTCCTCACACTTAGCGCCAGACAGCTCTGACCAGTCTCTCACTAAAGGCATGAACCAATATTTTGAAAATGACGCACTTCCCTTGTGTGCCTTCATTACTCTCACAAAGAGGCTGCCATATTTCTGTGATTGCTGTTGGACCCGAGTCTCCCTTCGTCAGACAAGAGAGCTCTACTTCCATGCTGCCAGCTTCAAATGACAGCATCAGTTTTAAATGACGGCTCGTTTTACCGCTGAGGTCACTAAAACAGACATGTTAAAGTTCATGTTTTCACATCTTTATCTGTTGTTTTTGCTTGAAATCTCATCAATCTGTATGTTGTAGATGTTTGAATAAGCCTTATAGGCTAATTCAGCTGTGCTTGCTTAGTCTTGGCTCTGGCAGTTGTAACAGCTGGGGGCAGTCAGTAGGTACAAATCACTCAGGCGCTGAGCTTTCTGTGTATTTGCACTCCACCCTGTAGCCCCGTGCTGCCTAGATTTACTGAGAAGTGAAAAAAAAGCTTTTTTATTTGTTTTTTTTAGATGCAATACAATTTTGAGATGATTCCTGCTTGAAAAGGGCTGTAATTTTCCATATAAATTTGTTACTTTGAACTTTGCACTGAATTTCTGCAAATGCAGGCTGCAGAGTTTGGGGAGACATTTCCAAAGTTGCAGGAAACAGATGTTTCAGAGTTAATTAAATGTGATAGAGGTGTTTGTGTTAGCAGCCTTAACCCTGGAGTTTATACTTCATCAAAATACTCTTATTAGTTAAGATCCAAGTTGGACAATAATGTCACTCGCGTCTTCATCCTCTCAGGTCAGCTGAATCCAGGCGGGCTCGTATAGTGACGGATCACAGCTAGAAGTTTTCTTTTCCTTTTCGCAGGATGAACAACTTCACAGTTTTGATCTGTAGTTACTAACGAACTCTTTTCAGACTCTGCCAGAGCGTCTGAAGCCTGTCCAGAAATGACATGGTAAGTGTGTTACAGTTCAATTGTCCATCAAAAGAATGAATGAATAGGTTCAGTCTGCAGTGAACTCATTTGGCACTTTGGTAATGAGGAGTGTTGATGAGGTATTTGAGTCCATTCTATCTGAGCCAAATCTGGTGTCTGAGTCTCCACATGGTCATTCTTAAAGCTGTAACTGCTGGACCTCCATTTTTTTTTCTTTTTACAATAAAACACATCCTACCTAAACATTTCTCAGCCCTGATTACTGTGATTATTGCTCCTGATGTCAAATTGTGCTGCTTTAAAACACACAAAAAGATAAAAAAGACCAAAAATATTTCAAACACAGATCTGCCCTCCTAAAAAACCCAAAACAACCACAGCCTTTTATCCTCATGTCCTCGGTTATTTTTCTTTTTCTGCACAGTTTCCTGCTCCCCCTGCCAGATTTAGTTATATCACCAAGAGTGTGGATAAAAATGTGTTTTCAGTTTATCAGTTTTTCATGGTGCGAACATCAGAGGATGCTGGAAAGAAAAAGCAGAAAAGAGCGTTTTTGTGTTGAGGTTAACGTTACGAAACCTCCAATGAGAATTGGTGCCGATCTGGAGAGTCAGAGGACGATCTTTGTGCTCATTAGAATAAACAACCTTGCAAATGTGGAGTAAATAAATGCCAGTAACAGCACGGGTAGTCCAGGATTTTCTCCAGCTTTGAAGTAAATTTTCACACCAATAATCTGGTTTGGAGTTTTCGTGCAGCTTTAAGACCAACGAGTTCAAATCTTCAGCTCTTTGTTTGTGATTCACACGTTAGAAGATCCTTAAAGGAGCTTTTACACAGTTTTATGACCTGATTTTATTTTATTTATTTTTTTTTGTTGCCATACTGGAGGCGAGGCGAGGCGAGGCGAGGCGAGACGAGGCGAGGCGAGGCGAGGCGAGACGAGACGAGAGGAGACGAGACGAGACGAGACGAGACGAGACGAGACGAGACGAGACGAGACGAGACGAGACGAGACGAGACGAGACGAGACAAGATAAGATAAGATAAGATAAGATAAGATAAGATAAGATAAGATAAGATAAGATAAGATAAGATAAGATAAGATAAGATAAGATAAGATAAGATAAGATATACTTTATTAATCCCTCTGAGGAAACATGGGCTCAAATATACTAAATCTTTGGTTCTTAAAGGTTTCATAAGAAGCATCAGTTCAGAACATCCTGATCTTTCCAAGCACCATTATTATGCCAGATATTAAAAACGGTTGTAAAAACTTTAATTACATCTGACAGGAACATGCAAACTGCCAAAGTCTAGCCCTGATTGGACGTTCCACGCAGTGATCACAGAGAACATGGAGGTCATGACTTTCTAATTTAAGATAGATGGAATCAAACTCTGTCACAGTTGATCATTTTCTGCTGCTAACAAGCCTAACAGAGACTCTACTGGTGCTGCTTAAGTCACCACCAGCACATCGGTTAACCATCATCCCCTCCAGGATCAACAGGGAGCCTCAAAATATTCTCTATTTTACTGATGTTTTGCTGAGTTTGCATTTGGCGTATCAGTCATAATTTACTTGAACCACCCATCTTTTATCTTAAAATCACTGTGTAGCATGTGATGGTTGATTCTAATCTTGTTTTCTTCTTTTCAGTGTTTCTGTCCTTGTGTGATTTTTATAATTTCAGTTTTATTGTAAATGAGACTTCTTCTTTAAACACTAAAGAGTAGTTGGAATATTTTTGGCTTCTGTCTGACTATATTTAGACTTGAATAAAACCTCCCCTCACTTTGATTCTAAACACAAGAACTGATTAACTGTTGTTCTTCTTCCCAGCTTTCCAAAATAAAAGCTCAACACGTGTTTGGTGTCAGTTTGCATTGATATTATTAGAATATTTGATTACAAGATCAATTGACAAGTCTAAGCTTTCAAAATATGAGTATTTAAATGTGTCAGGAGTAACAGAGCGAGTTTTAAATTAGCAGGGAGAAAACCCTGCTTAGTGATCATAAACTATCCTGTAAACATGTGGGACAGTTTTATTTTTGAAGACATATTTGAATGTTTTTAGGTCTGAGATGAGTTCAGTGACTGTCGACATTGTGTCTGGAATTTAACACCCATTAACAGGAAAGATCTGTGCGGGAACACTTAACGTTTATAACAACCTCTTGCACAATATTGAGCATCATTTTTCTCTCTCCCTCTCTTTGATGCATCCAAAACAACTCCAGACAGAGAACGCTGCTCTTATGCAACCTTTAAACCATGAAGCGGGTATCGTTTTCACTTCTGAATGACTCGAACAGAAAGCTTTGTCAGACAGAATCAGTTCATACCAGGAGAGAAACGATCCTTTTACAAAGCATTTCCAAAATAAAAGCATACAGGTTTTTAACTTGAGCTGTCTTTAAGCCCAGTTATAGCAGCAACATTAGTAAAATTATTTGACATCATGGATTTTTGGCACCTGTGGTGTGGAACTCTGTGGGATAAAGTCTGTTAAGCCAAGTAGCTCCAATAGATCAGAAAAATATTTCTGTTTTACAGTAATCATTAAATCATTAATCTGTCATTAAATAAACAACAAATACTATCTGGATTCAGTGTGCTATAGTGACTGATGAAACAATGGGTTGTTTTTGAGATATGGGTTGAGGAGGTGGAGTTGAAGGCTTGAACACTCTGGTGGCCAATCATGGTCCTAGTGGGCCACCGTCCTGCATGTGTTAGTTGTTTCCCGCCACATCAGGTTTGATGGGCCAATTACTTGTTCAGCATCAACATGTTCTGCACAAGGTTGTTAATCACCCAGTGATTCAAATCAGTTTTGTTACATGTAAAACCTGCAGGATGAGGACCCTTCAGAACCTGGATTAGACATCAGCGCTCTAGGGAGAAACATCCATCCATCCATCCATCCATCCATCCATCCATCCATCTTCTGAACCTCCACCTCTTCCTGTCCAGAGTCATGGGGGGCTGCTGTCTATCTCCAGCATTCTTTGGGTGAGATTTGGGGGACACCCTGGACAGGTCGCCAGTCCACTGCAGGGCCACACATAGACAAACTACCACTCACAACTAGAGACAATTTACAGTAACTAATTAACCTCTTGTATGTTTTTGGACTGTGGGAGGAAACCTACATCCCCGCATGCACGGGGAGAACATGCAGAAAGTCCCCAGCCCGGATTAGAACCCAGGACCTTCTCACTGCAAGGCAACAGCTCTACCTACACCAGCGTGCAGCCCCAGGGAGAAACAATGACAGTTAAATTCTCAGGTAGTGACTGTGAAACCAAAGCTTCATGAAGCAGTTAACTACTTACAGTATTTCTATATGTTCAGTATAATGTTACTAAATACCCAAATCTTTCAAAACTACAAAGTAGCAAGAGATGTAGAAGTTTCTCTGCTACTACACACCTGATTTGAATCAGTGGGTGATTGACAGGCGACTGCAGAACAGATAGTTCAACCATTGAATCATGGTGTGAATCATGTGCGCTGGAGCAAAGAGACAACTCTATGAAGCAGGATGTTGGGTCAGCAGAGACGTTGTTATCAGGAGGGTCCAACCAGCTTCACAAGAGGAACCACAAAAAGATGGAAAAAGACACACTTGCCACATATCGCCATAGCAACTGCAGTCATCTGACACAGAATTGTGGCTTCAGCCCAGTTTATGTGGCTGACTATTGCTGATGAGCTGCAGGTGTGGCTGGTTGAGACCCAGCGGAGCAGAGCACCAATCACAGGAGCTCTCTATTACACCCAAAATGAAAAGAATCGGATTAAAGAAAAAAAGAAAGAAAAGAAGAGAAGATTCCTGATACGATCAGAAAAAAAATGTTTCAGTTCATCTCAGTTCTTTATACTGAAGAACAAAATACTCAAACATGTCAACATGTACACAAAAATTTAGGATTTTGTTACTGGAGATATATTAATAAACATAAAACACTACTGCTATCATTCTGATTTTGGTCGCTTTCATAAATGATGTAAATTATGTTGGATTTTTACCATCTGGAGGAAAACAGATTTGTAGGTCTATTATGGCAAATGTGTTTATTTTTTTATTACACCTTAAAAGTCCAAACAATAAAGAATAAATAATAATAAACACAACAACATAAATTACAATCCTAATGTTCTTGATACAGTGACTGTTAAGCAGTTGTTACTAATACATTTATTACAGTAATTAGTTTATTCAGTGCCTGCACTATATTAATTATTAATCATTCCCTACAAACAGAAGCAGAGAAATCTCCTGATAGAACACGTCAAATCTCTGCATGAAACTTCATTTCACTATCTTGTGATTTATCCCAGCGAGGCTGAACGTGCATTCCACATCTGCAAGCTGCTCCGAAGACAAATAATGGGAATCATATGAGCAGCAGGGCCGTGAAATCAAACAGGGAATGTGGTGAAAACAGAACATGACTTGAAATTTAAGATAACTACAATGAAACCCAGCTGTCACATGACTCATTGTTTGTTTGTTTTTTTTGTTTTTTTAAAGTTTTTGATGTAATAGGATGTTAACTTCCAGAACCAAAGCTGGACTGGTTTTGTTAATGTGGGTCGTAAATCATACTGAGCATGTTTAAAGCTCCGTGAAACTTGTGTTTTGGTCCAAATGACAAAAAAAAATCGAAAAGGTTTTTACATGATTTAATTAGAAGGTGTGTGCATATAAAATCTGAAGGTTCTCTATTTTGTTCTTTTCTGGATCAAAGTATCTGGAATGTTGTAGAGGAACGAGGCCTTGACGACTCCCTCAGCCATTTGTACCACGTTAGAGGGTCTTCCTGTCACATTGCAGTCGCCGTACCAGGAAATGATGCAGCTCTAATGTCCGAGTAAAATCTGGTGAGACATTTAAGGGGAAATCTTGCGTGTGGCTCAGGAGATCCTCCGTCTCACCTGAACCAGTTGATAATTCTCGGATTGATACAGGAAATATGTTTTATTGCTAAATACAGCTTCTGGAGTCTGTTTAAACATGAGCTTTATTCTTATAGACTCCTGTCCTACAGAAGTGATTAATCAAGTTCCTGAGCAGGTGGAGGATCAGAATAAACGCTGGCGGCTCGATCCATCACTTCCTCGTGGATCATCTTGTGTTTCATCATCAGGTCCTTCAGCAGTGATCGAGCTTCCTTATATTCCTTCCTGTTCACACCTTTGCTGTGTAGAGCGCTGTCTGGTACAGAAAACAAAGATAACCAGAAGGTCTAATTACCTGGTGGAGATTACAGATACGTACCTAAGGCAACTACTTTCATCGTTGTGCTCTGTTTCATCTCCTTCATCAGCTCGTCGACCCTTTGATGAGGCTGTTTTACCGGCTTTAAAGGTGGAAGCTTCTTTATCTGTGATCAGGAAACATAGGAAGGTAATACGACCGAACTGGATTCTGAAAGCAGTGACGTTTGTGCAAAATATCAAACCTTTTTCTCTCTCTCTCTGTACGGAGTCTGGATGCTATCAAGTTTAGGTTTGGAGTCTCTGTAGACATTCAGATTCCTCAGTGTGTGCTCTAACATCCGAACAGCTGTCTGAATTCCTATTGAGTGAAAAGTATAGGAAAAACAACATGACTGCTGCCCCGAGTCGGGGAGGGGGGGGGGATGTAAAGCCAAATGTTTTGCATGTAAGATATTAAACAGCTGCAGGAGGGAAACTACATTCATCACTTCTCACCAACAGGCACGTTCAGCACATCGGGATCTGCTTTTGCATCCAGTATCATGGATTCTTCTGCAGCTCGTTTCTCTGCAGATGAAACTAATTCAGACTGGGGTTCATCTTCAGCCTGAACACATGACAACATCAAAAATATTGACACTTCCTCCCTCGGCCCCGAGGAGCCTTAGAGTCTTGATAGAATCAGATATATACCTGAGTAATAAAGAAGTGTTTGGTGTTTTTGTGGACTTTGCTGCTGCTTGTGCCGTCAGATTCGATTGTTTTCTGGTCTGTTTCTTTAAATTCGTCACTCTGAGTTTGTTTTGTGGAAACTGCCTTCTTTAAAAACTGCCTCTTTGTCCCCTTCAGGATGTTTTCTTCTACCTGCGACGCAGAAACGTCCAAATTAAAGTTGAATTGTTGACTTTTGTACATCCATTCTTTAGAGGGATGCTAGATCTTTAAATATTCTGTCTTCATTCATTATTCTGTGTTTATATAAATTCTCTCACTGCCAACCTTCCATTTTGGATCAGTGGACACCTTCAGCGGGAGCTTCTTGAATTCTTTCACCTTTTTTCGCTCGATTTTTATTCCCAGTCTCTCTTGGAGGTAATACGTCAAAAGGGGCAAGTCTCCTGTGTTCAAACAAACACAGAAACTCTAAAAATCTGCAGCTTGACCTAAAACTGTCTGTGAAGCGGAAACAATACCTCTTTTCTGTGTGATCAGAGGGTTGGAGTGGATATCAAGTTCACGAAGCTTCGGGAAAGAAGCCGCAGCAATCAGAGCTTCTTCTGTGGAAATCTGACAACAAAACACAGATGACACATGTTAACGTTTCCTTTTTGTAATATAGATGCAGATTTTTAATGGAATTTAACAGCACACCTTGTTCTCAGCTAGACCGAGGTGCTGAAGCTCAGGCAGAGGCAGAAAGGCTGTTTTACAGTCAGGGTTTGACTCAGATTGGGCTGAATATGGAAAGAAAAACTATAAATCGATGTTTCTAAGCACGGTGAACAAATTCTGACATATCATACAAAACATCCTTCGTGTATTCACCCTCGTTTTTATCCTGTATTGCAGGAAGTTGTCCAGGTTTTAACCCGTCCCTTGTTTGCATATGTGGGATTTCAGAAATACAGTTTCTCTGCAGGTTTAGATGCTGAAGCCTGTAAATGACGATGGAAACATTTAGGGATTCGTGTTAAGTCACATGCTGTAAACCTGGAACCACATAAAGACCTGCTGAGGTTTGTGAGACTGTGGAAAACTTCAGAAGACAGTTTGTTATTGTCAAGCATCAGGACTTCGAGAATTTCAAACTGTTTGCCTCCATTTGCAGACGACCTGCGTGCACAAAACATACAAAACAAAATCCACAAATCACAAACATCACAACTTATAAAAGTTAATATAAATATAAACTTTATTCTTTTAAAATTTCTGCTATTAAAAAAAAGTGCAGAAGTATTTTTTGTTCTGCTGTGAAGTTGGTAGTCAGCAGGGGAAATTTGGAGCACTTGTCTGCCCCCTGCTGGTCAGACTGTACAACAGCTGAATATTGTTTAATAAGGGTTTTTATGAGTTGTAACATTTCAAAATATATTTTATTGTGGTAGCAAAAACTTGAAGATGATGAAAAACGTATCCATAGCAACTGGTTAAAAAAATAAAACACTAGTTGTCAAGTAGCATGAAAAAAAATAAACAAGTGAATCAGAAGTTCTTAGAAACAACAATTTAACAAGATGTTAGTTGGTCATGAATCAATATTTTGATGTTGAAGAAATTTAAAAAGAGTTTTTCACTTTTATAAATTAAGTATTTACTTACCAAACTGTTTATTTGTAACTATTCAGGCCCAAACAGAAGTCATTAAAGTCAACTAAATTATTTTGTTAAACATTTTAACTCGGTGCTTACAGCTGAGCATGATGGGTGTTTGATGAACCAAAGTTAAGAGGAAGCCGACGAAGTTTATTTCCAGTCAGGTGAAGGATTTTAAGACATGGAAGCCGACCGAGGGAGACCGTGTCCTCAGGCTGTATGTTGTTGAAGGACAGATCTAAAACCTGGAGGGGTTGAAACACATTTTTACAAGGATAAGAATTTATTAAAAAATAATTGAGTAGATTGTTGCAAAACTATTTTGTGAAAATTCACACAGTAACAATGTGTTTGAGGATTTTCAGTCAGGATTTTGAGCTCGTGTCCTCAGACTCTGGACTCGTGTCTGTTGATCTGTTAAATTTCAGCGCTGCGTTTGATACTATAGATCACAGTGATGTTTTGCAGATGTTTGAATATGGTATTAAGATTCAGAGAACTGCAGTAAACTGGTTTAAATCATGTTGATCTGACAGATTCTGGTTTGTTCATGTTAATATTGAAACTTCTTCATGTACCAGAGTCGGTCATGGAGTTCCTCAGGGTTCAATGTTTGGATCCATTCCCCTTATTATATCCCCTTACGGTGATAGTGAGATATGTACTTTACATTCATATGATGATGAGACTCATTTATATTTACTGATGATACTGAGTTATATTTATCAATGAAGCCTGATTAATCCAATTAGTCACTTAGGTTAAAAACTTGTTTTAAATATATTAAATCTAGGATGACACTTAATTTTCTGTTTTTAAACCCAGAGCAGACAGAGTTTTACTCTTACGTTACTCTGATTTGGTCTCCAGTGCTAATATAAAAACCAGGGTGTATCTTTGACCAGGACATGTCCTTTAACTCGTATAAAAAATGTTACCATGACGACCATCTTCCACCTGCATAATGTTGCTAAAATTAGGATCATTCTGAATCAAACTGTTGTAGACACCGTGTCTATTTTGAAGGTTCAGCCATAAACTTTTCTTTTCAATATGTCTTATAGTTAGTGTTAGCTTAGGTTATCCTGATCCATCCCTTTAGTTATTCTGCTATAGGCTCAGACTGCTGGAGGATATACTGACCACCTTTCTTCACTCTCCATGTTTGTATTTATTTATATTGCTGCAGAAGCCCGTTCATCCTGAGCCCGGTTCTGCTGGAGTTCCCGGTAAAACTAAATAATTTCTTTCCACTGTCTCCATTTCATGCTACACAGACTGGAGGGTTCTGTTGAAATAAAAAGTCAACACAATCTGCTGGTTTCCTTAAAATAGGAACATTTTTACTAACTTGTATTTTATAATTGACGGAATCTGTTCTGAATACAGCTAGACTCAAACGTTTGTCTATAACTGGCTTCAGATCTGGACTTGTTGATGTCGTTAGCTTCTGTAAAATGCTTTGAGACGACCAACGAATTGGTGCTGTATAAATAAACTGTACTGAAACTGAAGAATCCTGCTTTTCCACACAGTTATCCTTTTATTGTTTTTACCTTTAAATGAGGAAAATCAGCAGCATCAAATGTCAGGTTGCAAATTCCATTTAAAGACAAATTGAGTTCCCTCAAAGACACGAAACAGCTGAAAGATCCTGCAGAGAACAACGACGTGTTTCAGATACTTTTACCAGGAGACACAAAATCAGGCTGAAGATAACTCACCTAAAGAGAGAGAGTTTATAGACGCTACGATGTAAGCTGCATTCGTAAACTCCCTGAGGTCATCTGGTTTGACCTGCACACAGAAATGGAGAAGATTGGAGTTGAATTCAGACACAGATTTAACATGCTTGATTTAAAAGAGCGTGTTTCTTACAGAATTCAGTCTCTGCTCGCTGATGTCGACAGAGCAGAGCTGAGAAGGCTCGTCAACACGATGTAACTGGAGCTACGAACACAAATGGAAAAAAATATCTGTGACTCATTTTGCTGTTCAGCAGATCTGTTGGGTGTTTACATTTACATATCTTACCAATAAGGGTCCATCTAATGTGACTCCATGCTCATTGTTCTCGCTGTAGGTCTCCTTTATTCTTCTGTGTAGCCCCCTGATTTTCTTCTGCTCTCTCTCTCTGTAGGCTACAAGCCAATGACCTGCACCTAAAATAACAAAAACTCCAAAGCAAGTAAATGTTTTCTGCAGATTCAAAACCTTAAACACTCTTTAAAAGCACCAGTAAACATTATATCACATTGTATATGTTAGTTTGAATGATCAATTTAGAAAATCCATCTATAAAAGGATACATTTGTATAATTTTTTAGACCTATATTATCAAGAAGTTATTAAATATCTTTAAAATAAATAAATAATCAGAACATCAAAGAGTTTTAGAGGTAAGTCACTTCAGCTCAGTCTTGATGTGTGCTCTAAAACATTTACATGGTGTTTCGAGTGACGTAATTCACATGCTCCCGTTAAAAGTCCATATACAAAAGGCTGTGAATTCATGTTCCAATTTTCATCTAAAGCCACATAATTTCACCTGGAAACATCATTCCAACTTTAAACTCGTTACTATATATTTAGGAACTTCCATTTTTTTTTAGTTGTTATTTTATACATATTTTTAGAAGGATATAGACTTAAAACGGACATGAGCAGTGTGGTTCTAGTAGCAAATATTTTGGAGGATGGTTAATTCTGTAATTTAATGGACAATATTTTAATCTGCCATAATAATACTTGTGATTAGTATTTTGTAACAATTAAACCACCTTAAACTTCACAATGTACCATTTAAAAAGTAAATACTGACATTAACTCACCTTCTTTCCCCCGACGGGTTAATGTCCGGGCTGGAAGAAAGTTCTGATCGTTATCAAATCTGCAGAACGCTGAAGTCATCGCGTTTCCAGTCAGTTTATCTCCTCAAAACAACTTCCGAGCGGTTACAATTTCGAGGCAGTTCACTAGCTGTGTGGCATAGGAGAGTGGCACTTCGTATCCTAGCAACAGCACAGAAGGCGAGAGTGCCGCTTCCGGTCCAGGAGGTGGCGGTAGAGAGTTTCAAGCACAGCAGGGCGGAAACGACTTTTGAGCCGTTGCTATTCAAAGAGTCGTTGCTAATCCAAGAGAATACACCCCAATCCCAACCCAGTTTTAAAAGCTATCAAACGTGTGTAAGTACTACCTTACATTACTGAGTAGCAACGTCTATGCTAGTACAGTTTAGTACATGAATACATGCTTAGGCTATATATTTTTAAGTAATATCTTAACATTATTTTTCTTTGTTAAAATGAAGAAACGGAACATTTTTGCTACCCAAACTCGACGTCCAGTAATGTCAGCTATTTCAGACGAACGGGGAAGTGAAAGTACATTTATCTCTAGATTCGGTACCGTCTTTGTTTCTGAAGAACCTCCAGCATCAGTGTCGTGAACGTCAGATGTCCCTGGTTTCTCATTCAAACTGACGCTATAATGTCGAGTCGAGGTCAACAACAACAGGTCAAGAGTGACAAGTAAAGGTAAGAGCTGTGTAATATATGTGATATACATCGGCTGCACGTCTCTGTGTGCGAGAATCTACTGAAGTGTGAACTCTTCCTGTCAATCTGAGCTTTAAAGGTTGTTCCAACAACATAGGAAAATAAAAATAGTAAGTCAGGTCATGTTTATGTAACATTTCAGGAACACTCATCCATCATGGGAAACAGATCATCAAAGAGTGTCGGTGGAGAAGAACCAGTTAAAACAACTTTGTTTGAGAGGGATCCGAGTGGGATAACATACAGAATCCCTGCTCTCCTCTACCTGAGGCACTGTCACACATTCCTGGCCTTTGCAGAGAAAAGAACCTCATCTTGTGACCATGATGCTAAAATTCTGGTTATGAGAAGAGGGCAGTTGAAAGAAGACGGATCTATTCAGGTTATTATTCTTGCTCAGTATCAACAGATACGACTTTACTTTATTATTACACACCTGGAAACATCATTTTCTTTGATTAAATGATGTGTTTTGTCTCCAGTGGTCCCCTGGTCAGGAGCTTTCAGCTGCATGTCTACCAAACTACCGCACCATGAATCCCTGCCCAGTGTATGAAAAGAACAGCAAAACACTATTCCTGTTTTTCATCTGCATTTTGGGAAACACCACAGAGGTAAAGCAGATCCTCACAGGTAAGAACAAGACCCGTCTCTGCTTTGTTAGCAGCACTGATGATGGGCAGACTTGGAGTAATGTGACGGACTTGACAGAGAGCGTGATCGGGGAAGCAATCCACAAATGGGCCACGTTTGGTGTGGGCCCTGGCCACGGTGTTCAGTTGGAGAATGGCAGGTTGATAATCCCAGCATATGCGTATTATATCCCATACAGATGCTGCTCCTTCCCCATTCCCTTCACAGTGTACCCACATGCACTCACAGTGTACAGTGAGGACTTTGGACACACGTGGCGTGTAGGTAAGATGCTTCGGAAGAAGTCCTGTGAATGTGAGATGGCAGAGATTATAGACCACGAGGGCAGGAGTCACCTTTACTGCAATGCTCGTCATAGTGGCGGCCACAGGTGCGAGGCTCTGAGTGAAAACAGCGGCGTCTACTTCGACAAGCCCCACGTGGCCTCAGAGCTCATTGAACAACCTTCTGGCTGTCAGGGAAGCGTCATCGGCTTCCCTGCACCTGAATTCGTCCCCAACGATGACGCCGAGAGCAAAGCTTGTGGCACCTCCCTCTTATCTCCGGACACCCAAACCTGGCTCCTCTTCACGCACCCAACCCGCAAGTCCAGTCGCAGGGATATGGGTGTGTATCTGAACCGGTCACCCCTGCACTCATCTGGGTGGGACAGACCCAGGGTCATCCACAGGGGTCCCAGCGGTTACTCGGACCTGGCTTACAATGTGGACAAGGATCAGTTTTCCTGCCTGATGGAATGCGGGAAAGAAAGTGAACTAGAGCAGATCGCTTTCACAACGTTTTCCCTCCACGATATCATGCAGACAGGCAGTAAGAAAGACAAGAAGATGCTCTGAATTTAGGTGGTTTTAAAAGCTGTCTTAAAACAGTCCTGCACCCCCTCCCCCCAAAAAAGTCACTTATGTATGTGTTTAGTACTGTTTAACTTTTAGGAGATGTTATTGCATGCACGAGTCATGTGTTTTATGGTCTCATCATTCACACACGTAAATTATTATCATAATTATTATTATGCAAGTGTCTGTATGAGAAAAGGAACTTTTTTTATTAGAATAGTTGGTGGATTTTCAGCATGCTGTGTTGGATTGTCAGTTCTTTTAATCAGGCTTTGTGTGTGGCTCATTTGATTAGCACTTCATAGGCGTTTCTGCATCGTATTGAACTGTCAGTCTCCTCCAAGCAGTGGAGAGAATCAGCCTACCTCTTTATTTTCATACGACAATCATACGAGCCTTTTAAAGTAGAGCGCAGAGTTCCCTCCTCTTACTTTTAGTGTACTCTACTTCACATATGCCTTCTACTGTATTGTTTTTGTGTACAGTGCAAAACCTACATAGGTTGTAGTTCGTGCCATAAGTGAGTTGATAAGACTGGAGAGGGAAGGTGGCGTTTATAAGTGACGAGACCAACAACAACCGAGCAACATCTCGTGGTTTCCGATCAGTCTGTGATTTAAGTGAGGGACCGTAAAGTCAGTAAAATATTGGATGGAATTTGATTCAGAAGAGGTTTGAATGTGAGGCTGAAGATTTTAAATCCTCTTTTGGAATTTACAGGGTGCCATCAAAGAGAGGCTAAACTCTTGGAAATGTGCTCTTCCCTGTGAGATCTGATGATGAGAAATTCCAATTATCCAGGCCAGAAGTAACAAACGTCTGGACCAGTTTCGGTGCATCAATTTGACACAGATGTTTTACAAATTCAATAATATTGCACAGAGAAAAATGTCTGTATATATTATTTTATCGTAAAGTAAAGATTAAAGCTCCACCTATGGCTGATGCAGATTATTATCTTTAGAAATTTACTTTTTGTCTGTTTTTTGGCCATTTTTTTCTATCTGATGTAAAACAACATAGCTGCTTAATTAAAAAACAGTTCCTTTAATAACTAACTCTCCTAACAACATTACATAGGACGTGGACACTTAGAGACATTTGGCGTATATTCTGTTTTTTCTTCTTGATGACTAGCTAAATATGGAAAGGTTTGGTGCCAGGATGATCATTTAAAAAGAGGCAATTATTGGCCAGTTACTTAGTTAATTGGTTGACCTATTATATATTATATATATTATGTAATATTTATAGCAAAAATAGCTAGTGGTTTAGCTGTATGGTTAGATTCTGAGATGTCTTGGACCAAATGTAAAACTAGATTTTGTCTAAAGTCAGTGATATAAAACTACAAGATGTTTAAGCTCTCTTGTTTTTCTTTAAAAACAAGCTTGTAGTGTGACTTACTGAGGGGTCTTCATCTGGTTTCAGCTGGTTTCATAGATATAGATTGTAACTGAGTATTACTTGCATGCACATCGGTACAAATGTACACAATGTTGGATAATACTGTTGCCTAAAATAAGCACGTCTGTGGTGAAAATATGTATCCTAGAATAGAGCTCTGTGGAACTCCATGGTTGAACGCTGCCCACATCAAGAACAATGACAATGACTCTGATATATATTTAGTATCCACACGGATGAGCACTGATGTTCTGTGAACAGTCAAAATCTCAGGTTCATCTCCACCTTGGATTGCCTGGTAGTGTCATTTCTGGTAACTTGAAATTTGTTTTATTGCCTACTGCCAAAAGGCAAAAGGTAAGCGATAATGTTTTTTGCTCGTGTCTGTGTCTGAATTGAACAACCAAATTGATTTGAATTAAACTTTCAAACCAGTTCAAGATTTGTGCCACCTTTAATCCAACTCTGAAAACAAAAATGGCTATAACGCAGAGAATTTTACAAATATTAAAGTTCAGTTTTACTCCAAGTGCAATATAATGTAGTTTCCAAGATTTGACCGAAATGGTTAACTTTGATCTCTCACTTTAAAATGATCTTAAGTCAAAACTGTCATTAAAGGTGGATGTAATACTAGTGTGACTTATACCCCTTTTTCACTAGGGTAGGGTCAGCCCCGAATGGGTCGGGTCAACAGGGCACAGAATAGGATGGTTGTGTTTCCATTACCATCTCGGGAATGTGGATGTGGGTGAGGACACGGGTGTGCTCAACTTAGCAAATGGCGCTAAAGGACTGTGATGTCATTCATAGTCATCACAAGAGTAGTAAACATACATGGACTGACACAATGTATTTTTGTACGCGCCAGAACGGGTCTGAATCTACCCGTTCTGTACTGTACCGACCCTAGTGAAAAAGGGGCCAGTCAATTCGATTTTTTATTGTTTAATGACCTTCCGCTGAGTCCCACCCCCTAGTTACTGTTGCTACGTCCGACAAACACAACCAGCACGACAGATAACCATGACTGGAAGAGGTATTTCCATGCGTGTCAGTGACCTTTTTTGGAGCAATACATTTGCAATATCCTCCAAATCGAACCAGCCTTGAGCTCCTTTCTCTCTCCAGATCAGCTCTGCCGAGTGGCGTCCGTCCGCTCATAGCCAGCCTCCCTCGCAGCTGGCAAGCATTCCCAGCAGCCCTCTCCACCAAAGCTCGGCCTTACCATCGCTGACAGCCAGGGGCAATCCCGGGCCGGCTAACGCTCATCTGCAGGTGGATCGCGCCACCCCTCGGCATGCTCCTCAGCACCGAGCTCCCCCTGACATCTAGTTTGTAGTTAGTAGATGTGGGCACACCGCTTCACCGTCTTGCTTGGAGTTAGTGTTTGTCGGACCTGCTCAAATAGTAACCGTTGTGTGATTGGACAAAGGCCATTCTGGGGCGGGGCCAGCAAAAGGTCAATTGTAGGTCAAATTACTCCAGAAGTGATACCAACAATGGTTTAATGGCTGTTATATTCATGATCTCCAGGGTTTAATTTAATCTAATATGATTGAAACCATCTTCTTATAGTTGTTGAGGTGATGCTTCTCGTTGTGGACGACCTTTAACGCTGATGTTTGTACGAATCATTGTTGATGGGAACAAACTGAACTTTACCAGTTCAGAGATGTTTTTTGGTGATGAAATTACTGTGTTAGTTTTACATTGCTCCCCACATTCTAAATATTTATCAAGCAATGTTTTTTTTTTAATTCATCATTTTCTATATGTTTTATGGAGGTTTTTTCCCCCCACAGCATTTTTAAAGTTCATGCAAGAATGTGACCAGATACAATAAGCTCTTTAATGTGGAATGAAAACATGCAGCTGCTGATGAAGAGCCCCTGTTTTTGAAAGCCACTTGGAATTTGCACATAACTGTACTGACCTTAACATTCTTTTTACCGATTGTCAAAAATGCCTCAAAGGTGGTCCTGCACTAGTTTAATTGTGTGGTTCCATTAGCTGTTGTGGAAAATGTGACAAAATCTGCATGAAACATGTATTTTAGTTACAAAAAAATGACAAAATAAAAGAATTCTGTGATCACAAAACTCGACTTCTGTTCATTTACTCAGCAGTTTTTTGGGAAAAACTATAGAAACTGCTTCGAGCAGCGGATGAGCAAAACAACAGTTTCACAAGTGAGGGATAAAACATTAAATGTAGCTATGGATTCCACTTCTGCTGCAGGGATTGTTTCACTCCCTCGGACGCCAGCGAAAGCTGTAAAGCGGCCTGTTGGGAGTCGAGTGGGACTGAGCAGATGTGCTGGCTTTGGGGACGAATTAAGGACAAGCAGGATTATTTAGTGAGTAGATGGAAAGTGGATATCCCTTTATTTAGCAAAACATGACCTCAAAGCCAACCGTGCTTATTGGATCTAATCGGATTTTACCAAGAGAAAAAGTCCCGTATGATCATTTATTAGTATAAAAACATTTTAAGTGAGGCATCATTAATCCTCTATAAAAACTCAAAGGTGATTTAATCTTTTACGTAAATGCAGCACGTTACAGGTCATGATATATCTACTCACGAAGATGACCTTAATGTCACCCTCTCTAAACTTCTGATTGCTCAACTGTTCAATGTTTCAGGCCTTTTTCACAACTTACTGTTTTTTTAAAAAGAAAATGGTAAATTTCACAACAGCTGTTTGATCCATGAATCAACAATAAATGTCCTGGTTCAGTCAGAGTTGGTATTTAAACAGCCTTATCATGCTGTTCACAGTGGGAAGCACTCATAATTCTGAGGTGAGACACCAAAACCAAATGCCTTGATAGAATTTCAGGAGTTTCATTATGTTGTCATATATTTTACATGCTTCTGATCTGAACCTATTTCTGTTTTGTATTTTAAAGGTGCAATATGTAAGAATTAGGTCGTCAAATTGTTCATGTAGAAAAACAAAACAGTCCGCTCTCAGCCACTCACCCCTTTCCCGATTTTTCTGCTGGGTTGCCAGTTCCAATGTTGAGTCTCATTTTGTTTCTCTTGTATTTGTTCAGTTTTTGGGAAGGATGTTGTGGTTTCTTAGTTTTACTACAAGTTACCTGAGGGCTGCTTCTTTTACTCTTTGCTGCAGGTCATTGTTGAATTTTAACTGTTTGTATTAAAGACTTGGCAACCTTACAGGTTCATATGTGATGGAACCAGGAAGTCTGGACCTGGACTAGTTATTGTAAACAATCGGTCTGTCCAGCAACAGCGTTTTTAAAGTGACAGAAACTAGCGACCAACCAGCCGCCTGAGATCAAAATCTGTTACAATCTAACTACTTTTAACATCAGTGGGACATTAAACTGTTGTGTGAGTATTTCACTGTCAAATTCTTACATACTGAAACTTTAAAATAATACTTCCTGCTATTAAAGAGAAAAATGGCATAAGCATGAATAAATAATTGTTGCAAGTCAGTGATGCTTGTCTTTTCCTCTCTTATTTATATTCATAGAAAAGATTATGCACATGCCTGGTCAGGGGGAGCCAGTTAGGGGGGAGGGGGTTCTATACCACTAAACCCCCATCCATGGATCTGATGGTGCCACTAATTAATGAAGGCCTTCATCTCATTTAATAACCTCAACTCTGTTTTTTGTTCATTTAAGAGAAGAAATGAGATTGAGAACATCTTTTTGGACTCAGATGTGTGGTAAGTTACAGGGTTAATAAGGTTCCACTATATGCAGTTCTAACTGTAAGGAACCTTGAGAGTAGATGTTTGAAGTAGTTTATCATGTGGGGACTTGTAGATCTGCATATCAGCTGACTGGATGCATCTTTGCTGTGTTTATTTTTTTTTTTCACCTTGTCCGACTTGATTCCCAATGCAAACGATGAATCACGATGAATCATGATGAATCATGTGGCAGAACCTGTTTTGCTTCAATGTGGTCGGGCAGTGAGGCAGTCAACACTTCTCAGCACATATGCTTCATCTGCCACTCCGACGACACTTGGGAGAACGGGAACAGTAGCGTCACAGATGTTTTTCTGTGTGTGGTGAGAGTGTGTGTTGTCCCAGAGGGCTCCGCTGCAGCCCGTGTAGCGCAGCGCTGAACAATATTACAACTCAATGACCATATTGTGGCTTTCAGGTGAAAATCTCCTGCAGTTTTTAGAAGATAGTCTAAATTTAAGTAAAATATTTGAAACAACCTCACCCCACATGTATAAAATCACGCTGTCACATGTGAAAACATTTGAAATTAACATGTGAATAACATGTTGTGAACGTGGAAACATGGTTTTAGCACATTTCCACATAAATTTAACATTTTTTTTATGAATTGACCATATTCACATTTTAAATTTTCTGTAAATTTGATTTCAATTCAAAATAAAAATTGTATAAAAATATACACATTTTAGTTGAATGGTTTTCACTGTATTATCCAAATTAAAAAGTGTAAACAGACTGAACACACTCATTATGAGTGTGTGGTATTTAATTTATTTTCCTGAATTTCCTCGTCTTTATTTATTTTATATCTTTACAGTTAGCTGCTAGATATGATCCTGTTGTACATTTACAGTGAGGGATTATGGTTAAAGCAAGCTGCCACTATTAGAAATGTTAAAGAGAACTAATGTTAACTAATAAAACTTCTTCACCAGAGCAAGAAGCACTACGAGAGGAAGCAGCAGAGGTGAAATCAGAATAAATGAAACAGTAGTTAAAGATCAGATTTTACAATAATACGTCACTTTTAGCAACGTACAGCAGAAGTGATGGTGTAAAACACTAGAAAGCAGTTCTGCAGAATCCGGTTAAGCAGCTCGATACTCAGCAAGCTCAAACATTATAAGCTTGGAAGGAATGTGCTCTGAATGTTATCTGCTTAGTTTGATTGGCTCAAGTTGTTAAAAAGTAAAACGTTTGCCAAACTGTGATGTTTACCTCGCTGTATCTACAAAAAAAGCTGGATAAGGAATTTGAAATATTTCTGTCTTGTTTAAAAGTAAACAAACTCATTGAAATCCACCATGAGAGTTAATGGATATTATATAATTTTCTTCTTTTTTTGGGGTGGGGGTGGGGGGGATTTGTTGTTGTTTGTTTATTTGCAACTCAAATGATTATCGCTGTACATTTACATAAACAGTTTATTCCAGATATTAACAAGAGCATTGCCTGACTGTAAAGGATCAGTTCTACAACTATGATTCATCTGGTCCAGTTTTTCATCTGATTTTCTGTACTGAACTGTGGAGGTCTATAAAAATCTCTGTTGACTGGATTTTGCACCAAATCCTAAAGCAAATATTTGCTCAACTGCCCCGCAGCTTTGGAAACAACTTGGAAATCATGAGATCAACATTCACTGAGACTTTATCGTCTCAAACAACAAACGATGAACTTGATAAAGAACTAAAATTTTAAAGCAGTACAAAATAACTTTTAAAACTTTAAGCTGCTGTTTTGAAACTTGTCTAAGTGGATACTAACAGAAAAACATGTTCAGCTTCATATTAGACACTCTGTGGCTTTGCAATGGACTAAATAACTTCAGTAATTCAAGCCGCAGCAGGAAGTGGTGTTCTGGTGATTTATGCTGCCCTGATGAAAATGCCGCCATAGTACGAATTCGCATCGTATTTCATAATGAAATGTCATTAGAAGTTTATACAGTATTCTAGTTTATGGTGAGTGTGTCCTGTTAATTATTTAAGCATGTTTGTATGATCCTTCCCTGATATTTTCTATATAAAAGCCCTCTGGGTCCTTATCGGCCATTGTTGGGTCCTTCTCTTCTGGGTGTGTCCAAACATTTGCCTGTCGCTCTGACAATGCAAAGAAAGTAAAAAAAACATCATATTTAATGTTCCTGTCCTGGGAGAATTTATTTAATAGGTAAAATGTATTTATGGAAAAATATAGAAACAAAAATAAATGATAAATCTGTTTTATTGAAGTCAAGACTGTAGAACGGCACATGTGCAGAAGGAAGGTAGCACATCTCAACAGGTAGCATATTTCTACAGAACACCAGTTCGAGCGACGGCTGTCTGAGTACTGCTTTTATAAAAATAACCACAAAAAAAAAAAATTCAAGTGAAAAATACAAATTTTCTGTGAAATTATTGCAGAGTTTCCACATTTTAGGTATCGGTTCATGGTATCGGTTAACTAACCGAAATGACTAACCGATTGGAGGTAGTTAGCGACCTCGGACACTAAGGTTGAAAAAAAAAACAAGATTCTGATATTCTGAGAAATTTGTACATAAAATTAGCATTAAATCAAGACATAATTCTGTAACTAAATTGCAACAGATAAAATTAATACAACTAAGAAAAATCACTGTTTGCAATTTGGATTTAGTTTAAAGTATCATAAGTCCAATTCAGCATGATTTAAAATAACGATTCACATATTTTATGTCTCAAATCGTTGCAGCCCAGTGAGAAACAGGCTATAAAAAACACATAAATAAGAAGAAAAGAGAAACAAAGTGTAATGAATCACTGAAGAGGGACAGAATGTTGTTGAAAGAATACGCTCAGAGAAATGACCAGAGAAGATATATTTTTAAATTCGACAAAATAAGAAACATAGACATTTGCTAAATCGTACTTTAACTCATCTTGTCACATTTGTTTAACAAACTTTTGTTCAAATCCTGTGAAATGTTTCCATTTCCTTCCACTCAAACTCAAAGCTTTGCTTCAAGAACCATCACTGACATGTTGTCAGAATCTTCTAGTGCAGTTACACAGATTCAGACGTGTCAGCAGAACGCCGAGTCTTTAACGCGAGGAACCCGCCACTGAATCGAACTGCAGGATCATCTCGAGTTAAAAAAACCGAAACAAAATAACAATGGCTTAGAAGGGCACTGCAAATCTACATAAGCCATAAAAGCCATGCCACATTTACACCCGCTTTGGGCTTTTTCTCTCTTAAAGGGACATGCGCACAGTTTACAAACAGAAGAGGCAAAAATACTGCAGGGTTGGGGAAGCCGCTTTCAGAATCTCACTGATATTATCTTCTTTTTGTATTCTCTGATATAACATTTGGTGCTTTAAAAAACCAGATTAAACACTGTGTTTAACAGTCACATCACATCTATAAATCCTCCCTTTTTCCAACCCTGTAAAGCAGAGAGCGTAGCAGGACCAGTCACATGCAAATTATGGAAAATATGTTGGGCTAGACACACGAGTACTAACCTTTGGCTCTCCGGCTGCTAAACATACTGAATAACAGGCAGCTGCAAATGTCCAGTGAAAGCACCGTTTAACCAGTAAATTATATATTTTCAATAAGAACTGTTTTTTTTTCACATCCGAATATTTGATCCACCAGAATTGAATGTTTTTGAACCTCTCTGTCACTCCGGTCAGCTTTTCTTTTGCCTGCCTCTCTGTGAACAACAGATAGTGAGCTAAATATGATCTCCTTTTGTCACAGTAGGAAGATTTTCTGTTTTTTTTTTTTTTTTTTTTTGAAGCACATGGTACAATTTTTACTGCGCAAAATGAGTATGCGCACATACTGGAAGCGTAATGTTGCAGAGAACATGCAAGTTGAGTATACAGCAGAGCAAAAAGCGACATTTCCCAAAGTTTTCCTTCTTCCTGAAACATTTACTGTCTTTTCCGATTCGGATCTTTTAAGCACGCGACTCTTTCTTGGCGTGTGGCTTGTTTCCCAGCAGGGCATCAATCTCAGTGACGGTTTGAGGGGTCATTTGGGTTAAAATCTGAAATAAAGATAAAAATCTGTTGTGTGACAGTTGTTTTTTTTAGCGTACATCACAGTATTAATATTTATATTTTAGTCAAAATACGTACAATTTATTTTTAAAGCATTTTTCATGAGATACAAACCACAAAGTGCTTTTCAAAAAACAGAGAAAATCATGAGACACACAAAATAAAATCCTGCAACAGAATTAAATGAAGGAAGCAGTGAAACTAAAATAAAATCGTACATGGAAGTTTTTTTTTCTAATTTAAAGTGTGTCTAAATAAGTCAAAGTTTTCAGCTGATTTTTAAACAGAATCTCATACAAGATCTCCCTCAATCAGCTGGACCTTGAACTATATGTTGTGAGTGAATCTCAGATATAACAGCATCAGATTTTAGCTCAATATTTATAAAAAGGGTCGAGTTTTTGGGTTTGCTGATTAGCTGTGGACGCCATCTTGAATTGGGTGGATGTACTACCAAAGATTACTGTCTAAAATCCATCCAGCAGTATGGGAGATCTTTTTCTAACACTAAAGATCATAAACTAAAGCTGGATAATGTAAAAACGAGCTCTAAAATTAAGAAGCGGCTCTAAAATGTACCAGTAGTCTGAGAACTAAGACTGAAACAGGTGTTATATTGTCTCTCGTGTTCCTTCTAATTTAAGCAGATGAAAAAAGGTGTAAAAATAGTCCAAGCGAGATGAGATGAAAGCATAAAGAATAGTCTCTAATTTAGCTTTTGGCTGTGAATCAGAGAAAAATACTGATGTCTGAGACAGAAGGAATGTTTTACCCGAAGGGCACCCAGGTTCTCAATTAGCTGGTCTGCGTTAGAAACCCCCAGAAGAACTGAGCTGACCCCCTCGCTGCGCAGACACCAGGCTGGAACAGAAGGACACCAGGAGGTTATTTATGCTTCAGCTTTCTCTCTCTAAGATAATGAAAGCATCTTTTAAAAACATATATAATAATAATAATATGTGCTTGTTTGTGGATCTACCGAGTTGTTTTCGTTTTGTTTTTTATTTCACTTGTTGTTTCATGTTAAAATGAAAAATTGCACTAGATGAAACTTTAACCCTTTAAAGTCTCAAACATGAAATAATAATCAGAAAAGTCTGATTAGAAAATTCCTTGTTTCGCTCAGATTCCACTGATGACTGATTTAAAATAATCTATCAAACATGGCGCATTTGGCTTTGTAGGTAGTGGCGCCATCAAGAGGAGGGGTGGGCGGATCCATTTCTGCCCCTTTTCCACTAGAGTTGGTGCGGTACAGAACAGATAGGTTCAGATCTGTTATTATACTTTTCTTTTACCTTTGTCTGGGCTGACCCGACCACTGTTTTCGGACCACCTCTGCCTCAGTCTGAAGCAACCCAACACGCCCACCTATGGACTGATTGGTCCAGGAAAGTGATGTCAGCCACTACCTACGCACATGTGAAGTGATGTCCCAGAATCGCACCTGATCGTCCTCAAATACGAGACAGTAATGGAAACACAACCGACCCGTTCTGTATCGTGCTGACCCTAGTGAAGGATCCTTCCTTGCCCCCCCCACTAGCCAGTCATATATGAATAACATGCTTCTGATATTTTACATTAAATAGATGAATCATTTTGTACAGATTTGTTAACAAAAATACAAACAACTGCCAAATATAACATTATTGAAAATAATATGAGGCCTCTGTGTTTAATTGTGCATGTACGTGCACATCAGCAACAATAACTGTAAAAAAGGAAACCAGATAATGTCAAAAGGATGTTCCTTCACTATCATGCTTACATAGTTTTAGACGTGTACAACAGCAGCATAATAGAATTCCCAAAATTCTGTAACGGTTTTTAGTTTTGGTGCAACAACCCTGGGAAAATATTCTGTTTGTAGGATTAAACCTGCAAACCCTGTCTGTTGAAACGGATTGTGAAAGTTTGAGTTTGTAACCTAAGAAATCAAATAAAGACTCACATGCAGCTAACAAATTTCCAGTTCTAGAATTAAAAATAACACAGATGATTTGCAGCTTCTTTGAACTCTGATTTCAAAATAAATTAGCACAAAACAACACATTTTGGAGTTTTCATAGCAGAACAACAAAGGAGCAGAAAAGTTGTTGCTGGCAGCAGCCCAGTGACAATGTTTTAGAGAAAAGCCTCTGAGAGAAGCTGAAGCTGAGAACAAGCTGAGGAAATATTTCCCAGGCTGCTACAAATATAGAGGTTTTATTATCCACTATACTGTATGTAATACAAGATTAAAAGACACAGCAAACATATTGACATCAGGAATGAAGTTGATCGTGTTAATTTGAAACTAAAACCAGCAAAATTTTCTTTCTTTCTGGATTTCAGATGATATTTTTAACATTTTCACCAAGATGATGCACATATTACAACTTACTCTAAAAGGAAAGGGAGAGGTGCTAAACTGGCCTGCGTGCCTGGAGACCAGATCAGTCCCACATGAATAGATTTGCCAAATTCGAAAAAATATTGTGCACAAAGGAAATCTCGAAACCTTCCAAATAAAAAAAGGTTTATTTTAGCATCTGATTATATTTATAATTTATAATATTTTGTCAATTTCAGCATTTGGTGTTATTTTTGTACCCCTTCCAACTAAATATATATTACTTTTAATTATATTGAACTTGCTTTATCACTTATCTTTTAAAAATACTGTTAATTTGGATTCATCAAAGCCTGCTTGGACAAAACCATTGTAAAAACATAAAGATTTTAAAAACTCTTCTCAGGCGGAACCTGAATCTTGATTTGCATCAAATATGGAAAAAAGCATCAATCACATCACTTCCTATTTCCTGTCACACAGGGTAAAAAAGGACTGCATCATTTACCGATGGCTAACTGTGCAGCGGTGCAGCCCAGTCTGTCTGCCAGTAGATGGAGCTCCTTTATTTTAGCGAGCTGTCTTCGACCCTCCTCACTGTTCACTCGCTCCTTCAGCCACTGGTATCCCTTCATCAGAGCCAGAATCGAGAAAAATCAGTGATACGGTCCTGATTTCACATTGTAATACTGATGAAGCAAAGAATTATGGTGAGACTGACTCTGAGTAAGAGAAATCTCGGAGGAGCGTCCGTTAAATCAAACTGACCTTCATTGCTGCTCTGGAGCACTCGGGCACGCCATCGCTGTACTTTCCTGTGATTAATCCACAAGCAAGTGGAGACCAGGTCATTGCCCCCACCCCTGAGAAATAGAGAGTGAAATAAAAGCCAGTGAAACAAAATGAAACTCATTCGAGTGAACAAAGCTGGAGGATTGTAGATGTCTGACCGATCTTGTGGTAAAGTTCAGGAAGCTGCACCTCAACTTTATCCCTCTGGAAATAGTGATATTCGGCTTGCTCGCATACAGGTGGGATCAGGTTGAACTGACGTGCGACTGAGTAAGCTTCCTGATGCCGAGGACACAGAAACAACATGGTTTTACATTGATTTTTATACTGTGAACTGGTTAAATATTTGTATACGTTGTGATTTTCAGACAGAGTTTGGTCCTCACCATGATCTCCATGGCGCTCCAGCGTGAAGTTCCCCAGTACATGGCCATACCCTGGTTTATTACAAACGTCATGGCCCGAACAATCTCTACAAAAACACAATAAAGAGCCTCCCGTGTATCAGATGAAACTTTAAAGGAACAGCTCAGATCTTTTTTCAAAGATTCTGAATTATTAAGAGCTTTTTGAGCTGCCTCAGTTTGAAAAAGTAGAAATTAGATTTAAGCAAACAGACAAGCTAAAAGCTAATGCTAATCTTAAAAATCCATAGCAGTTCATGTGAACACTATTTGTAAATATTTATATTGCTGTATATTTTGAATTGCACTGTTAATCAGTTAGAAAATCTTTCAGAGAGTGCAGCAGAGGCTAATTTCCACCTGCAATAACCATAGTAGTCTATATAAATAACCATGGAGTGTGAAAGCTACGGGTGTGTACAGGTTTTAAAATGAAATTTTGCATTATGACATGTTTGATTTTAGACTTGTTTGGGGATAGCAATATCTATTTTGAAACTGGTCCACTAAGACTAGCTGTTAGCTCAAGACTAATCTTTATTTCTTCAAACTAACGTGGTTCTATAGCTACAATAGGTAAAATATTAATGGTTCATAATGGCTTCCATGTCAAAATATCTGAATTATTCTTCTAGGCAAATAATTACAGCTCTTTTACCCATAAAACATGATTAGCCAGAAAGGAATATGATCTAAAACTGACCTTCCATTGGGCTGTTGACGTCATTTCTATTAGCAAAAACTATGTCCACATAATCTAGCTGGAGCCTTGATAAGGATCCTCGTAAACCTGTAATAAATAATGATCAGTTATTAATAACAGTCATGCATCAAACTAAAGCTGAAATAGCTATTGTATCAGCAAAAATCTAAACGTACCACATTTACTGTGTTGTTGGCATCAATATACCTTAAATTTTCTTAGCAAAATTATGTCATAACTGATGATCGGGGTCATAAATTCTTAATAAAAGGGGTTTTTGCATTTTATTTTGAAGGGGATATAAATGTGTGAACCAAATCTTGTGGTGAAGAGACATTTTAGCTTTGCAACAGAAATAAATTAAATGAATTATAAACTGAATTTAGAGTTTAATGATGACCTGATTTATTTTTAATCTTATAATCAAAATGCAAGAAGCTAAAGTGAATAAAATATGAAATCATCAAATCTCAATAGGATCAGTAAGAACATAAATATGAATAATAACAGCTGAGATCCTAACATTACAGTCTAACAGCCACAATATTGCATTTAAAATGTTATTCTGAAAATGCAGAGTACAGAATATTATTGAGATACATGTTTCTGAAATAAAACAACAGCAGCTGGTTGTGAAGAAGAAGAGACATTTTGCTTTGATTGGCTGTAAAAGTCAGGGACACGTGAAACACGTGGATATAAAATATCACATATAACACAGACGACAGAGTCACAACCTACTTCCTTTTAAGTCTATATATGTGAATTTTTGTCACATTATTCGATTAGATTGAAAAGTTTCAGTTTTATTGGAATCATCAGTTTTAATTTTAGTTTTCTGAAGCAAGGGATCTAAAATAAATCAAAAGAATATGTCAAAACCTTGAAAACTATGTAGATTTGGGGAACTACTGTATTTTAGGTCCACACAGGACCAGTTTTTGTAAATTCGCTTTGCTTTTTTTAGTAGCTAGTCCAAAAACACTGCACAAACAAAACCTGATCATTCTTCAAAATAAAAGCTTTGCCTTCATAGTCTTGTATTAGCTTGTTTTCTAGATGTAGCACACTGTGATTGAACTCAAAACCTCAAATGTAACTTTTTTATAGCATAAAAATTGGGTGAAAAGAAATCTGATCATGGGATTAAGATTCATGCAGGGATCACAGTGATATAAAGATTTTTTACTTACAACAACCAGTTTAGAAAATGCAATATGACATTTACAGACAGAGATAAAAATAATCAATCTTAAAATTAATTCAAATGATTTATTAAAATGATTTATTCCTAACAATAGCAACAATTAAGTATTATTCTAGAGGAACATTTGTTTCCAGACACCAAAATAAACCTGTTTGATCTCAGCTTGTTAATTGTTGGTTATGTTTTACCTTCAATAATGTGCTTTCTGGAGAGTCCTCGCTCTGTTTCCGCTCTGTGGAGGGATGAAAATACACGTCACTTAATGAACAAAACTTTAGATGAGAAATTCTGCAAGTATTGTATCATTAAAAGTCATACTTACTGGCCTCCCCAATAGATTTTTGTTGTGATCACAAAACTGGAGCGTCTGAAAAGGACCCAGTTGTAAGTTTACATATATATAAAGATATATTTTCTCTTGTGGGATGAGTCAGCAACCAAATGTGATCTTGGAATTTATTTGAATGTGATTGTATTTTTCTTTTTTATGCTACATTTTTCTAAAAACTTTGATTTCATGAATTGTGACTGAGCACTTGGTGATCAAGTAGATTTAATGTTTCTTATATACAGGGGTGCACATAATATTTTTGGCCTGGTTCTCAGAAGAGAACCTAGGGTTGTTGCTTGGTCCTCACATTTTTAAATGTGTCTCGCTGTGTCTCTTCCGAGCTCCTCTGCTTTGTTTTTGGTTTCATCAAGCTTCAAATTCAGTCTGTTTACTTTACCTGGCTCTATATTTGTTTCAATAAAAATCCTTTAATTGTTGAAAAAAATCAAGAGAAACCAGTAAAATATAAAAATACTGGTAAAAAAAAAAACCTTCAGAGTTCAGGTTGGATTGTTTACAGGTTTGATTGTTCACTTTAATCTACATTTAACAGTTTGGTGTTGAAATTTATTAGTCAGCTGTTGGAGCTTCTGTCATTTACTGTAACTGTTTTTTGTTTTGAAATGATGAGGAGGTTTGTAATGTGATGCAGTCAGATAAAAAGATACAGTAGACAGTTAAGGGGCATTGACTGCATATCCCATAGTGCTTTGCGCGCATTCAAAATGGCACGGATAGCAGACAAATACGCTGATACTGTTGATTAAAACAGGTGGTTTTCTGTATTTTATAGCACAAAAAGGTAGTTATACACGTCTGTGCCACGATGGTCTATTTGTCTTATTCAGTGAATTTTTTCAGTTTTGACGCGATGCAGAATCCTGCAGTCAGCTGCACTGATCTGACTGACTGAAAATCCGTCACACTGGCAAACTGATACACAGAGACAGAGAGAGACGCAGCATCAGCTGATCAGCTGGAACTTCGGCGCTCTGGCTGAGAAACACATCAGTCAAACAAAAGAAGTCAACGGGATTCTTCATTTATTTGACAATGAACCGCCTCTGATTAACCTAAAAATTCACGCAGCTAAGCCAAACCAATGTTAAGTACGCAAACACGTGTTGCAACTTTTCATCTGGTGCGCATTTTATATTTTGACAGTGTGTGCGGACCTGCGGACCACTTATGTGCACCCCTGCTTATATGAATGCATTTAGAAAAAAATAATTAAAAAAAGATCACCTCCATCCTTTTTTCTTGATAATGTTCCCCAGAGTGACTTCCGCTCTGTGGAGAAAGACATCACTGATTGTGTTGGGGGTTTAAAAACATTCTGAAAATCTGCAGATATCTTAAGATCAAAACACATTTTATGATGTCAATTTAATTTAACAGTTGGAATGAAACCAGAAAAAATCAGGTTACTTTAATCAAGGAGAATATTGATAAAGTCTGACCTTCCAGAAGCGTAAACCTCTGCTGTGTCAAAGAGGTTCACTCCGTTTTCATAAGCTATGGCCATGAGGTTTTCAGCCATCTGAAGAGAAAACAAGGATAAAACAGTAGATGTACAGAAAATATCTCAACAAACTGCCAAGGTTTTATGATATGTATAATTTCGCACTAATATTTGTTTTCAAAGTGCAAAAATTTCCACAAAATCATCAAAGACGTTGAGGAATTCTGTACAAACAGCTTTCACCTCATCAGAGATCTGAGATCCAAACGTCACCCAGGTGCCTAAATGACATGAGACAAAGACAAACGGGTGTGTTTGGTTTCAGGGATTCAGAGAGATGTCCCCCCTCACCCCACACTCTCCCCCCAATACCTTCAGCACAACTCACCTAAACCAAGGCAGGACACACGTAGACCTGATTTTCCAAGGTTTCTGCGAAGAAACAAAGTAAATAGATGAAGATAAAACACGCATTCGAAGAAAATTATCTGACACATTTGAACTCATGTTCTTAAAATTTTCCAAATATTTGGTGAGATGAATATGGGGTGCCGTTTGGAAAGTTACACAGTCAAATATTAACAGCAATATTTTTGGTTATTTAACCTATTTTCACCTTGATAATTATTTATTTATAAATGTTACATTTACTAACTAAATATATCGTTAGCAAGGTAAATATTTAGTTTAGATCTAAATATTTGTTGTGCAAAATAAATATTTAGGTTGTAAAATTAAAATTTAACTTTAAATTAAATATTTAGTTTTCTAAGTAAATATTTAGTTAGAAAATGTAACATTTCTAAATAAATCAACAACAAGATGAAAATATGCTAAATAACCACAAATATTGCCTTTAATTTGGCAGTGCTTTACAAACGGCACCCTGTAGATGAACAGCAGCTCATACTGGGATTGAGTTTGACATTATTTATTTACTTAAAAAATAGGATAAAACCCATCGCGGCATGTAATACAACTACATACCTTTCGGCAAGACACCAGACATGAAAACCATCATTTTACTGTTAGAAATTTCATTCACAAGTGGAAAATAGTCAACACAGTTGGATAAAATCAATCACAGAACAGCTGAAAAGAGAAGAATCAAGGTGTCGCAGATACATAGTGTCTAAACACACTATATTATTATAAACAGATTATTCCAAAATTGCGATAAAATGTCTTTGACTTCAACTCGGTGTCCTTGTGCATCATCTCTCTTCAGCTATTTCCTGTCTGTGCTTTTGTTCTGAAGTAGTTTCAGAATCCTGAAGCCAATCTGTTCATAAACAATGATTTACACTTCAATAACATCTATTTTTTGCATGCCATTGCCTTGAAGGCTTCTTGATTCAAAAGCTCAGCCTTTTACTTTTGCATTAAAGGCATCCGTCTTGTGTAAAGGCATCCAGATGTCTGCCACTGATGCAATTTGCCCTGAAGCCATTTAATTCACAATATCTGTGAGGAACGATGGCAGATTCAGATACAAGCACAATAACATTTACGACAATAACGGCGCACCAAATTGCTTTGTTTTTAATTCCGGATATATGTTCATATACTAGACTCTTTTTCTGTTTAATGGAAATTCAATTCTTCACATATGAATCTATGGATGCTGACCGTACAATAGAATAATTGTTTTTGATTTTGCAGCAGTGTTTGATTCATTTAAACAGATGAAACGTGAAGCGGGATTTTAGAGCTTCAGGTCTTCATGTTCGTGTTGTTAACATGTTCTTGTGACATTTTTCTGATGTTAGAGGACATATCTTAAGAAAATTAAGCTCAAAATTGCATTTCTGTTGATTTCTGCATTCGGATGTGTAAATCAAAAGCAGATGCAAAAATGTGGTCTAAAAAAAGGACTCAGTTTGTGGTGCAGATAAGCCACTGGGCAAGCCAAAAGCTCCTGCTCCGCTAGCTGTAAGCTAGCAGTAGCGCTAGCATAAATAGAGAGCTCTCAGCCGGGCGGTGGGGTCCTACGCGCCAATGGTTCCACCCACAGCACAGAGGCGAATTGCTAATACTGCCGCTGTGCAGAAACTACATTCAAGTAAACGGCACAGGTTTTGGGATTTTGGGTAAAAACATAATCATAATTTAAAGAATAAACACTAAGACATTTAAAAATAGCTCAAAAGATGAGACTGAGATCAAAGTGGGTCTTCATGTCTTTGGTTAAGGTGACTGAATGGAAATTACTGGAAGCAGTACTTCATTAACAACAGAACGGTTTTATAGTGCTGCAGTTGGACCTCAACCTGAGCAAAGTGTTGGGATTGGACTAGTGAAAAATCCAATCTACTTTCCAAGACCTCTGTGACCTATTAGAATGTGCAAATCTGGAACACTCCTTTCGGTGTGACGGCATGTCCCATAACATGCTGCTGTGACCTCAACATGTCAGCAGAAAGTTCTTACAAAGATCTCACCACGTACCCCTACGAGTCAACGACTGCACCACACTCACAACTCCGTTCTAGCACAACCCTCTCACACCACTTCAAGAAGCAGCTACCTGCTAGAAGGTCATGCCGCACAGCATTATGCAGTCAGGGGTGCGTCCAGATGGGCAGCCTGGAGGGGCATAGGCCACCCTTCCAATTAGATAATGAACGTGCAACATTGGCTTTGTGGTTTGACAAATTTTGATTTCTGGCATTTAAATTATGATAAACAATCTATAATTTTGTAAAAACTAGAAATGTTTTAAGGTTATGGACCATTTACATGTGTCACCCATTTCTAAAACCTGTGCCCCCATCTGGCCCCCCTAACAAAGATTTCCTAGACACGCCCCTGGATGCAGTGTGTGACTGGGTCATAACCTTGGACCATCATGACCGATCCTGCTTCATTCTCTCAGTGATTAAGTCACTAGATTCTCAATGCAAACCTGAAGCTCTTTCCAAGTCCCTGCAAAGACCAGCATGATCATCATTATCAAGTGTGACGCAAACTAAAACAAATATCTTAAACACACAGACATGAGAAATAGGAATTCATACAAAGGAAGGTAACGTCTCGATCTCGTTCTTTCCATCATTACCTAAAGCTGAAGACCATGTAAATGGGCTGGATTGTAAATCAGCTGGTAAATTGAAAGCCTCGCTTTTCGACTCAGTTCCCTCCTTACCTCCTCAGACCTGTACAGCGTCCACATCACTGAAGACACTGCCCCAAGTCTTTTTTCAGAACAGCTTCTAACCGAAAGTCCTCCAGCCTGTGGATAAATGGTTCCCTAATTATTTCTGAATGCATGACCTTTCATCTACTACATGTTGTGTGGGTCAGTAAAGCAGCTAAGGGGGAAGAGAGATCAGCTTGATTAGAGTCCTGGTAAAAGCTTCTTTGGTCTGTACAGTAAATGGCTGAAAATGCTCCATAACCTATAGAGGAGTCCATTAGCCGACCTGCCACATCTGATTATCCAGACAACTGAATTTTGATGGGCTGGCAGGGAAAAGCAGATCTGCGCTCAGCAGCACATACAGCTGAAAACAACATGGTTTTCTCTGCTTTCTACCTACTTTTCCTCATCTGTGTGTACGTGTGCTCTCCCCCATTCAAATTATCCAAGGAGCCAGCTGGAGGGACAGCAGAACTGCAGTGAAACTAACTGCTCGTCGTCCTTTCATCTCCACCGCCCCTCCCTTCGCTTCTCTGCCTGCCTGTCTGCCTGCATCCTCCACAAATGGCCAAATGCAGACAGACACACTGTCAAAGCATTTAAACACAACCAAACAAGTCCTGCTTTTATTTTCCCGCTCTATTTTTAATACCCAACTTTCAGCTATTTTTAGATTCCTGCATATGCAAGCGTTTGTCTCCTGCTGTTTGTGTGTGTGTGTGCATGTGTGTGGGCATCATGCGTGCACTATCTGTGGGTGTTAAATGCAAATTGTTTGTGTCATTACATTAAATGCTGTCAAAACAGCTCAGAGGTGAAAGGTCAGGGATGAGAAATAACAGGAGAATGTGTCTGTAAAGGGTTTTTGCATTGATCTTTCCTTGTATGGTGATCTGACTCTTGTTTGTCAGCCAATGACGGCTCTGCATGCTCTCTCTCTCACACAGACAGTCACTTTAAACATGCGAACAAATACAAAAGAGACTCGGGGGGGGGGGTCATGTCAGAGGTTCTTCTTTCACAGCTCAGATCAGTTATTTAAAAACTTTTCTTGTTCTTCTCTGGCCGCATCTTCTGATGTTCTTCATATTAAATCTTTTTTTATTTTTTTTGCAGCTTGAGTCAGAAGCTCCTGCAGTTTTACATGTAACGTATGAAAAAGAAAAGCTTTTTTACTTTCCAGACAACAGAAAAATGTGTTGCATCCTAACGTTTATCATCGACGCTAGAAGGCAAAAGGTGGGCGACCATGTTGCATGTGTCTCATTAGCAAAAATATGTTAATCAGCATTAACAGACACAAACAGGGCTGTAACCTTGACAATGTTACAGATAATTTGCTAAAACTTGGTGCTGTAATGAGAACTTTTGAGAACACATATACAAGTTGATGATATGAATTCCTTTCAGGAATGCTTGTAATTTGTGTTTAGCTGAATAAACATGGTAAACATATTAATAGGGACAACCCGTGTTTTTCTCCTTTGCACCTGCTTCTTTTCAGCCTTTTCAAATCGAACCACGATGACAAACAAAAAGGTTATTATGTGCGACAAAAACAAACAAAAAGCCCAAGTGCAAAAGATGAGTCAGCATTAGGAGAATGTCAAGCATCCAGAAGAGCTGTTGCACAACTGCACGCCTCTCTGTGTGACTGTACTTACATCCAACATGCTTTTTAAAACAGGAAGTGTGTGACTCCGTCTTAACATGTTTAGTTAAATTGGGAATTATTGCATGACGCCAGGAGCAAATAACANGCTGTAATAAACATTATCAATCAAATTATTTGATGACTGATGACCATAAAATGCTTATTAATGTTTGTTTGTTTTTTTGTTTGTTTCTGGGCAGTTGAGGACATCATTATTTCTGTGTGACAACTGGCTCCCCCCCACCCCACCCCCTCCACACACACACCTTCCTCTCTCGCTCTGAACTCCAGCGCTCTCTGCAGTGCTGCAGTCTGCTAAATTACTATCCGAGAGTCTGCTGGAGAGACACATGCTCACTCCTTCCTCTCACATTCACACCATTTCCCTCACACACACATGCACATGCACAAAGAAACTCACGCCTTTAATTCGTCATGCATCAAGCAAAAATGGACAATGTCTTTAACATGCAAGCATCAGACAACGCTTTCACGTGGACATTCACGCTTGATAGAAAATTGCACTGGGACACGGGGACGGATCTACATACAGACACGCATGAATGCACTTGTGAGCAGGACACACAGATGCCTCTCTGTGGCCTCTATAAGCAGAGAGCTCCCTGTGATCTCATACCATAAATCACAATCACCAAACAAGGTGATTACTGGGACCTGGCTGCCTCGTCCATACAGTATTAATGGGGGAGACAGAGGCGGTGCACAGGTGCGCTGTCAGAGTATAGTCAGCACATTAACCTGGGCTGACGTTTACAGTTAGTTTTCACCTGAGACAGGAAGTAAGACAGTGTATACAGGTGCAGATGATGGGAGTTTTTTTTTTCCCTCCTGCAGTTGTCATAAAATGCCACACACATGCTGAGCAGGCTTTTCTCCAGAGAGGAGCACATCTTGATATTAATAACAATTGCGTCAGTGTGTGTGTGTTTTCTGAACACACACGTTGTCAGAAGAAGGTGGACCGAGTTTTAACAATGCTGCGTTCACCGTTTCTGAGTTTTAAAAGACTGTCTCACCCAAGCTGCGAACAGTTGCGAAAACTATTTTCATCCTAATTAATGAGGTTATTAACAAGGACAATCTGAGGTAATATAGGTCCAAATTTAAGCAAATAAAAACCAAATTAATTTTATTCTGAGAAAATGTCTGAAAAGGGGGTTCATGCTGGTCATGAAAATTAAAGACTGAAGCAAACAGAAAAATGGTTAAAAACACACTGAAACTCAGTCTCTCCTCCAGTACGACAGTATCAACAGCAATCTATTACTCGTCGTGACTCCTCTGACAGCTCGGACTGGTCTGAGAACTGATTTTATAAATAAAATAATGCATGTTTGATTCTTCTTAAGGGTGGGAAACATAACTTCCTTCACATTTTCATGTTTCTATCTTTTGTTTGTTCGTTAGCTGTTGTTTATTATCTGGATGTACATGATGTGTCAGCTTCTAGGTCTGCTGCTTCATAAATGATATCTCAGTGAATTTGAAATGATTAAATAAAGTCAGAAAGTTTTAAAGACTGCTGTATCCATGATTCGCTTATTTTCTTGTCTCTAAGTGATTTAAACATTTCTACTTCTATGAATTAAAAGTGATAAAGACGATTTTATCCAGAATGAGAAGCTCAATGGCTGTTTGTTGTTTTTCGAGTAGTGCGCATGCGTTGTAGGCCCCCCCCCCATTCCTGCTTTTCCCTCAACGGAAGAAATGCCTTCGTGAATCGTGAATTGCTTAGTTTTGTTTACTATCGTCATCGCTGAAGTTTCTTGTGGAACTACCACAACTTTGTTTCTTCAAACATCTCGGAGTCATTAATGGTAAAAGGCTGTTTATTGTCAGTACATGTGCTGCTAGTGCTGAAATGCTAGCTAGCGTGGATCATTGTGGAGCCTGACGCTGCAGACTGCAGCTTTTCCCATGTTCATGCGTCTTTCTCTGCACTGATCCACAAGAGTTTCTGCTCATCTGTTCATTCAGACCTATTTTTTCACCATGGGTACGTAAATAACATAAAAAAACAATTGAAGAGCGCTTGTTTTAGTTACTCCTGCTTTTAATTTGACATCGTTCATCTTGTCTTCAACTCTTTCTTCTACTCTTTCCCCGTTTGTTTAGACACCCAAAAACCCCACCCCCCTCAACGTAGTCAGCACACTCCATTGCGCTGTGTGTGTGTTGTGTTTATTTGCATCTCTATAGTCTGTTTAGATACACAATTATGATTGCATTTGTCAATCGTGGTATTTTATTTTGAAGAATTGCTATTATTTTTGACCGGATTGTCTCGTGTGTCTTGGTGTGATTTCCTGCCAGAATCGATGCGGAACGCTCGCACGAAAAATAGACCAGATGCCGAAATGATCACTTCATAGCGCTCCATGTCTGGTGTGAACTACATCATATATATCTATGATTTTATATATATATATATTTATCAAGGGTGCCGAATGGAAGCGGTCTCGGTTCCGCTCCACTTCGCGGTACTTCTGTGTGTAGTGTTAACCAAACGGGTTCATTATCTATTGGCTACTTTAATTCAAGCCCCACCAGGTCTATGATTTATAAATATTATAACTTTTTCTTTTGGACACCATAAGTATAAGACCGCTACAAGTTGATAAAATGATTTGAAAGTAAATTTGACATCTAAATTTGCTACAACATCCTCTTTACCACCTTTAAGTGATACACTTTATATCCTTTATATGTAAGCACTGAATAATGGATAGAATTAAGTTTAGACATTTTCTGAACTGATAACTGCATTTATAATTTCATGCATCAGAAAAAATAAACTTTTATTGAGTCCACAGAGACTTTCTTTCATATTAAATAACATGTAATGAAGCCTTTGCCTCTGCTACTAGACAATATCTGTCTGACTGTGAGAAAAAGGTCCATTTTGTGGACGTGATGTGGATTTTCCGGCACTGATTATGTTGAGCAAAGACTCGCTGACGACAGCAGCCGTCAGCAGTCAATTATTGACACATTCAGACCTCGTCAACACTCACCCAGAGGTCACTTCATGTTGGAGGGGATTAAGTAATCTGCTTTATGCACTTCTTTACAAGCTTTAAAACCCCATCAAACTTCAGTAATAAAAGTTGCAGGATTCTGAGTTTAATTAAAAGAGACGGCTGATTAATTAAAAATCCAGAATCCAAAACCCTCCTATTATGTTCGAATGCGTTTTGGTTCGGAGCCAGGCTGAAAACAAGCGACTTAAGATACAGTGGGACTTTCGCCGAAGACGTGTTGGTCCTGGTGAGTCACTAATCTGTTCATCCAAGTGGAAAGTTAGCAACAAGAATCCAGAGAGAGGAGGAGAGAGGAGAGCTGAAGGTCAGGGCTTAAAGCAGCTGCATATCTGCTATGTGCTAAACCACACATTTGTTTCCTGTGAATACAAATCATCAAAACAAAACAAGGCCAAACTACTTCATTATACCATCATAAATAATGATCGAGACGCCACTCGGTCAAATGCACTTTTTTTTAGATGATTTTTTTTTTTTTTTACACTTGGATTTGTACTGAGGCGAAGCTTAACAGAGACAGCTCAGACGTCACTTTATCAGCCTCTTCAGCATTCAGACATCTAAGCTCACTTTCATGCTGTTAGACAAAAGTGCATCCTGCATAATTAAATGCCAAAACACTTCAAATCATCATGAGATCCACTTTTCAATATGTCTAACAAGCTTAGTTTGATGGAGGGAAGGTGCAGCACGATCTAAATGTAATACTAACAGTAGGATAAATGTATGTTTTCAATAATGTTACAATATGCAGCAGCTATTTTTTTACTCTCATATTAGTCACTGGTAGCTGGTGTCTATTACCAGTGTTCATTAGGGGAGAGGTGGGCAACACTGTGACACACAGTGCAAAAAAAACCTGAACTATTCCTTTAAGGTGGAGTGAAGAACATTCATCAGAGAAGTGTTGTCTCTCCTCAACTTGTTTCTATTTGTCTTTTTTTTTTTCTAACGTATTTTCAGACTCCTGCAGCCATTTTTTTCTTCAGTTTTACTCTTGGATTAACATAAAGACATCCAGCTGCCTGCAACCAACACATTTCACCCTGCAGCAAATAACTTCCAAACATCTGCGAAGAACAGCAGCCGCTTCAGCTAATTTCAATTTACAACAACAGTTCTGAAAATTCATTTGCTTTTATTTTAAGAAATACTTCACTTTCAAATCTGTTCAATTCAATTCCACACAGAGATCGTTAACTAGCTGCTTTTAGCCTCAAATATTTGTTTGTTTGGCAACAAAAATCGGTTCAAGCTGCAAAGTTTCCTCTTCATCTCACCGTTTAACTCATTCTGAACCGATAAAGCAAAATGCATGAAATTTAACTTCAGGTTTGATGCATATGAAAAGTATTAATATTTAAAAAGTTTATTTTTTTTAAACACAAGTCCAAATAAATGTTTTTATTTTGTCCAAATAAACAGATTTAACAGAAAACTCTCAAAATCATAGTTTTTTTTGGAAAAAGTCTATAATCTCCTAATCAATCAATACAATTATAGACAAATTATTACATCTGTCATCCTATTTTTATATCAAACTTCATAAAATTGATGATACTATGCAAATCAGCATGCAGCTGTGTTTATAAGTCTACTAACATTCATCATGAGCGTGAATGTCACATCTAGTTTTAGCCTTCAGTGATTGATCTGAAACGTCCTTTCCGGGTTGAATGATTACACAACATCCGTCTCTGATGATTTTAAAACAAGAATTGATTTCACAAGTTTCTTTCACCCACACAGGGTCATCTACAAACATTCACATCAATCTTTTAAGAAGTGGTGTTAAAGGTTTTAGACTATTTTTTTTTTACTTGACAAGGTTAAGACTCATTAACTGATCAGTGATCGATTTAGTGATGGATTTGTTTGACAGCACTCATTAGATTGACCGATACGCTAAATAATGGCAAAGTCCAAGGAGCTCAATGAAAATCTAAGAAGGAAAATTATTGATTTACGCAGCTGAGAAAACTCCTAAATCCATTTAGACTCTAAGATCCTCCATTCAAACAGCTGTTTGTGAGGACAAGTTGGTCGTTTCTCAGTATGTGTACTTGTGTGGACTTGTGTACTCGCGTACTTCAGAAACATCATCAACAGTGGACCAAGTAGTGTTCCAATTCTAAGTACATCAAGGCAAGTACGCTCAATGTTCCTGGGTTAGAGTTCTTGCTCCACCCATTTTATCGAGGATGCAACAAAAACATCCTAGTGCGGACTTGGGCCAGTAAGGTATCCCATAATGCATTGTGTCAAAAACGGTTTTATGTCTAACATATTTTCTTTTACATTTCTTTCACTTGTATACTAAGATAGAAAGTTCATGTCAGTTTTTTAACAATAGCATAAAGCAACATTTGTTGCCATGACAACCTAGTACGGTGCTGTTCTAAATGCCCTCCTTGTACTCCCGTACTTGGTAGAACGGACTTTCTGGTGTACTCGACAAGAACGTGTACTTGAGTATTGAGAAACTGACTTTTTTTTATCTATCAACATGTTTCTAAAGTCTGGAAGAAGATCCAAACTGTCTCCCAGGATGTTCAAGAACAAGTGAAGAACCGTGAGCTGTTGGAACATCAGTGTCACAGTGAAGTACGTTTCATGTCACATGGACTCAGAGAGGCAGACCAAGAACAAAGTCTCTGCTCCAAAAGAAACACCTGAACTAAACTGTGCAGCACATAAACAAGTCAAATACTTTCTGTAAAACAGACGAGACAGACTGAGCTGTTTGGTCACAATGTTTGGAGGATTTAAGAAAACCAAGTACAAACTGTTAAGCATGGTGGTGGTAACGTCATGGTGTGGTACTGGTACGTTACACAAAGTAGATGGAATAATAAAGAAGGAGGATTAAATGATTAAATTTCCCCTGAAACTCAGACCCATCTGGGTGTTCCAACATGATCCCAAAAACACCAAAACTGGTTTCTGAATGGATCAAACAGGAAAACATTAAACTTCTGGAATGTCTTCACAGTTAAATGTTTGAGATCAGCAAACACATTTTAAAATAACCCGAGTAAGTACAAAGTACAGTTTTAAAATGAACCTTCATTTATTAAGGGATTCATTAGGATAGTAACGGCTACCCAGATGAGAAACAGTCATTCAGATCTATCAGTCTAAAAAGGGTTACAAAGTCATTTATGTGGTTTGGGACTTCACTGAACCACAGTGAGAATTATTATGGAGAAAACAGTACAGTGAACCTTCCCAGGAGTGTCTGGATGACCTAAATCACTCCAAGAGCGCATTGATGACTCAACCAGGAGGTCACAAAGAGCCCAGAAGATGTAAAGCACAGTCGGCCTCACTGGTCTTAGTGTTCATGATTCAACAATAAGAAAGAGACTGAGGGCAAAAACGCCATCATGAGAGTTCCAAGGTTAAAACAAACAAACTGCTGAACAAAAAAAACAACAAAGTCTTATCTTAATGATCCTCAAGACGTTCAGGGAATTTCTGTCTGCACTGATAAGACAAGAGTGGATCTTCAGAAAAAGAACATCAGACTGACAAACACGGTGGCGGTAGTGTGATGGTCAGGGGAAGCTTTGCTGAATCATGAATTCTCCAGCAATCAGTTTGTGACTTTAAGTTCAAGAGCATTTGGGTTCTGCAGGAAGACAATAATCACCTGCAAGTTCACCTTTTCAATGTTTAACAGACAATCAGAAATAGATAAATAAAAAGTTTTGGAGGAACCTTGTCATGATCACGACCTTAAACAGGTTGTTCGCGCTTAAAAACCCTCCAGTGTGGCTAATAATGGGTTTGCTGATCTGAAACATTTAATCGTGGCAAAAAAAGGAAAAAACAGAAGAATTATATAAGGAAGTAAATACTTTTCACTCCACTCTGAATTAATTAATTTATTATTATTAATGTATTAATCAATTAAAGCTAAAAATGATATGGCATTCATAGACAAGACAACTGTAAGTAAACTTCTGATCTCAGCTGGACGCACCTCCAACAAAACACCAATCCTTTTCATAAATAATGTACAAACTGACAATAAAACGCAGCATAAATGTTTCTGGGATTCATGGTGGTTTTGACAAACCAGAGAGGCCGTCGTCTGTCACCTGTCGGTGAGTGACAGGAAGTGAGGTTAATGAGATGAGGAGGGTTAGAAAACACTGAGTAATGACGAAGATAGGAACCATCTGGACAATGGGATTAGATCAAATTCAGTCCCAACTGTTCACTTCTAGTCTCTTGTGGGGTTCGCTTGGCCTCCGTCTGCGTCACGTTTCGAAACAACACAGACTAAAGTATAAACGTCTCCCTTAAGCAGCATGCAGACATGTTCATGTGCACATCCCTGTTCTTCCTGCTCTGAGCCTCGGACCACCGCCGCTCCGTCTCAGGCTGCAGGTTGGAGCTTCCAGTTGGCTCAGTTGCAGAGACGACTGATAAGCAACGGCAGTGCACGCCGATTAAGAGAATGAGGCAAAAACTAAAAGCAGCGCCTGGGGAGTTGCCAATGGCAACCCTGGCTGCCTGAACACTGTGCAGAGTTATTGTGCTGCTGCACTCCCTATTAGTGACACTTCTTTGAAGGCAGCAGACTTCATCAGAAGTACGTACGCAGCTCTGGAGGAAGCGACGGTGGTAAAGATATCCCAGTTTTGTTTTGAGCCTCATTCCCTTTTTAAGCATCCAATTAAACGAGAACCAAATTGCCTGGAGATAATGGCAGGAATCCAATCAACCTGATTACCAGGAAAACAGGTCATTAAAACTCTAAAAGAAAGTCAAACTAAAAGTCAGACTAAAAGAAACCCCTTCTGTATGATATCAGTGTGCACGAAGAAGCCTCCTCTGTGCATCAGACGTATGAACTGCTGTTTCTGCCAAGCCAAATTTAACACAAACAAGCTTTCTCTTGTTTATCTGCTCGAATTTTCATCCCCATTTCATGACTCGTGACTTTTAAAGCTGAGTGAGTGTAGAAAGATGTTATTAGAGGGGTTTGCATGTTTTTAATTATTTTTTAAGGGTGAAATCTATATTAAGTCTATGTGGAATGCTGCTTCTTTATATGAACCTTGTGGATTATATGTTTCCATCCATCATTTTTCATGTCATATTTTAATATGAGAGAGGTGGGTGCAGTATATGAGGTTAATGGACATGTAGGGGACGTTCTACATCTTATTCACCTCTACAAAGACAGATATATAAACAAACCAGGCTGGTAGGAGTGATGTTCTCTTCATCTTCTTATACTCACCTGTATTTCATACTGGTGTGACGCCCGATGGCCTCCTTCATGTGGGCGTGACCCTGCGGAGTCTGCCGGGACCCGGGAGCCTCCCTGATTTTCACAGAGCCTTGGGAGATGTAGTTCCCGTTGCTCCCTTGTCCACTTCCTCCTCCTCCTCCTCCTCCACCTCCTCCGCCTCCCCCTCCTCCTCCACCACCTCCCCCTACTCCTCCACTGCTCCCTCCAGGAGGCGGGGCGGTGCGAAGGCCACAGAGTCGGTCCTCGCTGCGACTCTTCAGGTTGTGCTCAGTGCACGCGAAGGACACCTGCATCCTGTCTGAGTCTGTCTGACGCTGAGAGTCAGATGTGTGTGGGAGCTTTTCCAAAAACGACACCAGCAGTAATGTTTACAAAGTCCTGGTGCTGCTGGACACCGTGTCCCGTTGTGCTGCTGGGAGAATGCAGAGAGATGCTCATGCACAGGACTCAGACAGGCCAGGTCAGAGATGCTGGCAGAGAGTTGGTCGGGCCAGGCAAGAGTCCAACCTCTAACATGACACACACAGAGTCCCCGTCTGCTCCGTCTCCCGTCTGGCGACGCAAAAACTGGCAAAAGGCTCTCAGAGTTTTCACACTCACAAGATGCATCAGGGCTGCACTCCAAGAAGCATCAGGAGGCTTGTAAGCTCTCAGCAGATGAATTTGGGGATGTGGCGGTTCCTGGGAAGCCCCCACCCCTCCCCCCAAAGCCTCAGAGTAACAGATCCCTCCTGGCCTTTTCCCACATACATGCACAGGCTCGTAAGGCTTATTTTGGCTGATACAGCACTTGCCAGCTTGCTGTTTTCTCTTCAGCTGATGTTAGTTGGGTCTGGAGGAGCTCCGGAGTGTGTCGCAGCACAAAAGACACAATCACAGCAACTGGCACCCCGACACCTCCCATCAGAAGAAGGCATTTGTGTTAATATGGTCATTTTCTCTTTGCAAAGCATAAATAAACAAGTGGCTTTATAATTGGAGATTACATTGTCAGCTGAGGGGGGTGAGGGGAGGGGGTGAGGGGGGGGGGGGGATAAAAAAGAACAATCCAATCAAGATGTCAGAGACTTTATGCGAATTCACACATTCAAACCCCCCCGATGCTTCATCGCCCAGCAGCAGCTTCTTCACGCAGCATCAAATTGGTGCAAGACCGAAGAATCAGAGACGGAATTCGGCGTTACCTTCAGCTCACGAGGAAGTTGACGTACCGGCATCAGCTGGGTAGGTCTGCTGGTATTCGACACAATCTCACGGCTCTGGGAAAAAAATACCGGCATTCTGGCTGAAAAATCAGCTGCAGCGGAGGTTCGGAGCGTCCGGTACCGCCTCCCGGTTCTGCTTCAGCATCATCTTCTCAGCTCAGTCAGGAAAAAAATAAATCTTCATCCAGAGGTGCCAAAAATGTTCACGACACGCAAGCAGCGTGGGGATTGGAACGATAACTCTGTGTGCGCGTGTGTGTGTGTGCGCGCGCGTGTTTCTATCTCTCCGCTTCTCTCTATATTTTTCTTCTTCAATCCAAATAAATGAAGCTTTTGATTTTTTTTTTCTATCTGCGTGCAGCCAAATATTTGTCACGTTTGCACACAAGAAAACTCAAACGTCATCAGTTGTTATTGATTTTGAACTTTATTTGTTCATTTTTGCTCCCTCCTTTTCAATATGCACGATTCTTTTAACCACACCCATGTTCCCGTGGAAAAACACACAAAAAAACAACAACAACATCAAGCCAAATTCATTTGTTTGATTGTTTATGGATATATTAAAACGTCAAATCACCAAAGAGCCAGTTACGCCATAAAACTGGCACGTGGGTTACATATTTGTTATTATAGAAAACTGTCATTCTAAGATGTTTCAGTCCTGCTGGATGTAGAAAAAGAGTTAAATTCTTCCCATGTGCATAAAAATGCACAAAGACATTCAACATTTCTTAGAATCAGTTTTCACATCTTGTTTTTGTCTCATATGGACCTCCAAAAACTCTCCATCCAGCATTAAAACTAAAGAATCTTTCCAACAAATCAGAATCCATTGCACTGAGATGCTGTTTTACATTTAGAAGTTATAAACTGATATCTCGAGAAAAAAAAAAAAAGTATTTCTGGGAGATATAAAGTCTCAGGAAATGAACATATACTGGGGAATCTTTCTGTGTGAATGGGTGTGAATGATAAATGTCTCGTCTATAAAACAGCCACAGAACGTGTGACAAGACTGATCAATCAAATATTTACATTTTTATTATATTTTTTGACATCTAAAGAAGAAATAATGAGTAACATCTTCAAACAGAAAATCTATTCAAAAGAAATGAGAAGCACGTTTGATTTCTTATCACTTCTATATCCTGTTTAATTAGAAAGACATTTATATATTACAGATGTTGCACAGGTGTTTTTACTATGTTAACGTAAGCCTCCATCTGCAGGTTTTTCACAATATTTCCGAGAGGCTTTTCACTTCATTCACACGTTACGTTCATGCTGTTTCGCTTGCAGTGACTAATTTGAACTTTTACAGCTTTACAAACCCCTTAGGTCATGTGACCAGGGTCTCCTTGTATCCTGAAAGCTGCATTAAAGGCAAAACCTGTTCCTGCAGATCATCGTTTTGTTTCTAGTACACAGCCGGTACAGTTTAACCTTTCAGTTGTTCTGTTAAAGTTGATTCTTTGAGATCTGGTGCAAAGAGACTCACGTATCTCCTGCACAGAGGCCGAGGAAATTGCTGCCATTACGGATTTTTAGGGCCAGTTTTAGTAATAGGAGCAGTTCTGCCAGAGGTGGTAAAATCAGCTGAACAGCACTCTGGTGAGACATTAGTGAAATTTATGCTGCCAGTGAATACAACTTCAGGATAACTGTTACATTTGGATCGAAATGGAAAACATTTACTGCAAGAGTCACTTGAATATTCAAGTAAAACCCTTTTTTTTTAAAGCAGCACATGTTTTTCTATTTGGATTTTGTGTGTGTGTGTGATTGTGGCTGACTGGTTTTTAAATCAGAGTGATACTGCCACCTAGAGGCAACTTTACTCCAGTCCAGCTGACTGTATGGAGACCGCTGATGTCATGTTGTGCAATAATATGCACAATCTCATTTTTTTAACTATTTGTTATCATCTGAGCAGCATCTTGTATTTAGATAAAAAGTTGCTTCAGATTTTCTACATTTTAACAACAAACCCGCCCCTTTTTCCTCAATATGTTGTAAAACTGACACTTTTTCATACTTAATAATAAACTGGAAGATTTTAAATGAGAAAATAAGATCAGAATATCACTCAAATCCCTGTCCACTGCTGTCACTGTGCATTATCACCACTGAGCGCCTGCACCGATGCTGCTGACCCCATCAGGCTGTTTTTTTAGACAATGACTCATGCACAGGTCCCACTGGTGATCTGGAACAACCAGATGCTTCGGTGGTTCCGACATGTTATTAACTCAGTAACCCCACGCTTTGAAATCTCATCAAATGCTTCTGATAGATTCTTTCTAGGTCACAAGAGGAGAAAAAATAGATAAATGGTTGTTTTTATGATGTTTCCACTCACTGCCTTTGCTCGCCACTCTCAAATAAAAGATGTTGGAGAAGAGTTGTTTCACTGATTTAAGAAATAGTCTGATTTAAATCTGTTTTCCTGCGAAATCTGCAGATTTAAACATGATTCAGAGATTTTATCCCGAGCTGTTTTAGCCACTCACTTCTAGTGTTTTAATGTTTCTCGTCGTCTCACCTGTATGTCATTGCAGAGCGTTCAGCCTCGCAGTCGGCCAGCGAGAGGCCGTACTCCCTCAGGTACAGCTCCAACCGCCGCCGCTCCACCAGCCGGTGAGCTGCCTCCAGGATCTGAGAGGCAAAGGCCTCCGACTCAGTCCTCTGCTCCGAGGTCTTGCTGCTACGGGTTCCAGACTTGGCCACGATGCTCCCAGAGGAGGTGGACGCCTTGGGCTTCTTGTTGATGCCATAGAGGTCTTCCACTGAGTATTTCCCCCCTTTACCCCCTCCGCTGGCACCACGGCTGGCAAACATCACTGACAGGATCCAGGTGCTGATTAAAACTGCTCTTCACTTCCCTTTTTTTTTTGCTCAGTTTCTACCTGCTACATCTACTTTATAAAAACTGCCTCTGAGTTTGGAACAAAAAACAAAGCAGAGCTATTTTGATAGATTCCTGAAGATTCCAGAGTTTGTTGGATCTCAGACTTCAAACGGCTGCAAACGAGGGCTTAAAGCACTCGTAAAATATCAAATAGGAATGATTTCTCCTTTGTGGAGTTTGTATCCAAAATAAAACAAAGCCTGTCCTGATATGTCAGCAGTCACGAACAGTGACTTCTGATGACTCTCTGAATAATATTTAGTAAACATACACACGGAGGGGGAAAAGCAATCAGGGTCTTTCCCTCTTTATCTCTCAAAAGAGGGGCAGTGAGGGGATTTGTGAGCTTACGTACGGTCAGATTAAGAGAGCGCCAGGAAGTATCTGCACTTCTGCGCCTACTGTATAATCTCTGACCTTAACTTTAGATTGGGATTCTTTATTTTTCCATATGCTTGATCTGCTGCACCGGTCTCAAATCCCACTGTGGCTGTTTTCTGCACAATGTGTGAAGCTTTTATTTATAATGTCTTATTTAGAAAAAAAAAAAAAAATCTGTTTGCAGGAAAATAAGATGTGATTAAAGAAACTCAAAGGGATCACAGTTTAAAGATGGAGAGGATTATTCAGCACTACACTAAAAGAAATCATCTTCAAATCTGAAGCATGCATTAATGTTCAATCCCCTCTCAAAACAGGGGAAAAACACATATCTGGATCTGATGTCATAATAATTCACTGACCCTCCATCATGAAACACCAGTGAGATGTTACTTTGCTTTTGCTAAGATGCTGAAAGGTTTAATGGCTGAATTATGAAGATTAAAACAGCGATCAATGACTTAATGGATGAATAGAAGTGCATCAGTTCACAGATGTGGGGCTCATTAACCGGCTCATTCATCTGTTTAACCATCTCCGCTCCTTCGTCTTCCAGCTGTCAGCGGCCACTTCTGACTCCTCGCTTCCTTTGCTGCGGTGGCTTTTAGAGACAGAGATCATCTGGGATTAAACTGCTATAATCACTCTTTCAATTGACCGGAGTCTCGTGGGCAGCTGTTGGAGGACAGCCTCGATCTTCCTCTGCTGTAAATCACAGCAGCGCTCAGTGTTTCCAAGGGTCAAGGTGAACACACACGGGCCTCCATCTGCTCTACGGATTGGGATTAATTTGACGTGTGAGAGGAGAAGATGAGGGAATAAATAGATGATTTGATTTACTGGTCTCCACGTTGCGTAACTGTGTGATATCTGGATCGGAATGATGGTGGAGTTTGTTTTTTTTAGTGATTTGTTGCGTAACTGTGCAAAGATAGATTCAGTTGATCTAACAATATAGCGACTCGGGCGTATAGAGCACAGAACCGTGATTGAACCAGGCAGGTTGTACATGTTGTACAATGATGAGTGGGTGGTGCGCGTCCTCTGCAGGTGCAGACACCCCCCCCCCCCCCTTCTTTAAATACAAACCTCTTCGTTCTTGTTCAGGATCCTGGTTACAGTTTTACTGCTATTTGTTTATTTACTGTAACAGCACAAGATTTATTTTACTGCAGGAGCATGTGACGGCGTTTAGGGGAAGCAAGACAATAAGATCAGTCCTGTATGTGATGAATCCTACATCTTTATAAATCAGTGATGAATTATTTCATCTGACAGTGATGGATGGTACTTAGACCTTTATGGATTTGTATTTTTCATTTGATGTTTCTGAGACTTCAGGTTTCATCAAGTTTCACTGGGACGGATTTTAAAAGACCACCGAGGAACCTGGAGTCTGTTATTATCTGTACCTGCTTGTTCCTGTTTGTGGTCATTGGTCATGTGTTTATTTCCAGCTGTCACCGGGTGAGAGGCGGGGTCACACCTGGACAGGTCACCATTTCTGACAACCTCATACATGTTTTTGATCTGTGTGAAGAAGCTGGAGTCCCACACATGAACATGCAAACTCCATGCAGAAGGGTCCAGGCAGATCAACCACAAAACCCCCCCAAAACGTTAACTCCCTGACTGGGAATCAAACCCAGGCAGGAGCAGCAATTCTTAACCACTGCACCGGATACATGAGATGATTAAATGCTTGAACATGTCTGAGTTGAATAAACAGGCTTCTGCTGAACAAGACGACGTGCTGGGAAGATTTAATCATCTGAATCAGGTGAGTTCAAGCAGGAAAAAGCTCCAACGTGTGAGACGGTGGGGTCTGAGTTAGATGATCAAAACACACTGCTATAAATAATAAAACAAACATAAAAATAAAGATTAAACACTCGGCTGTCTGTCTTTCATTCTTTATATCTTATAATAGACTCTGTCACTTCAGAATTCTGATACTAAACCAGGAGGTCGTCAGGGTTCGTTAGTTAGTCTGTTACGGTTTTTCTCAGTTGCTTTGGTGCGTTTCTCACAACAGAATTAAACTTTGCACAACAGTTAGTGCAACCTCCACCACATGTAGTCGTTTGGGCGCAACCTAGTGGCAGTTTCATATTCAGTTCATCCAGTGGCTCATGCTTTTGGACATGAAGCATCTGTATTAGTACAAAAATCTGCAAAATGATCACTTTTGACCTGCTTTTTATCATGTCTATCAAAATTAAATATACTTGCACAGGCTAAATAGTCGTTGTTCATACAACTAATAATCATTTCATTGATTGTGTCATTGTTGAACATGTTGTCAAACATTTTGTACATCCATTTTAAACATGTTTTTATTGTGTTTCCATGAAAAATGTCCATAAATAACTTTTCTCAGGTGAATCTTATCTTACACTGATGAAAAGATGAGAGTGAATTATTAGTTGCAAACAACAACAAGCATCTTCTTCACTGTTGAATCACATGAATCCAGACTTTATTTTTCTTTTTATTCAGTATATAAACCAGGAGACAGGATTGACATGAGGTGCATGCTGTATCTACAAAACTGCAGTACATGGAAGGTCAGTCTCATGGAGGAAGGGGACCAAACCGCGGAAGAAGAGGCCAACAAGATAGACAGATTCCTGATTAAATCAGGGCAACACTTGTGGATCATGTGGTAAATCATGGCCTCACAATGGCCAGGCATTTATTCCAAGTGTCCGTGCAATTCTTAATAAATTTTAAGGTGCAAGTGAGCCCATGATACGGGTGGGGGGGGGGGGGTTGCAGCCAATCACCTTTTCAGCAGAATGGATGATACGCGGCAGTCGCCCCTTGTTATTGGCTGATGCTGCATTGAACCAGATGATGATGGACAAGGTGAGGATGTCTGATGACATGCACTAATTGTTTTGAGAAATGCCTTAGCAGTGGTGCAAAGTTTAATTCTGTTGTGAGAAAAGCAACTGAGAAAAACTGTAAGCTTTCAGTCAGGTTCAGTCTCAATGTATTAATGTTCAGCATTTCATTAAATTGTTCCTTCCCCCTGACCTCCAGCAGACAAACGCCATATTGCTCCGTGTTACATAACAGCACAAAATAGCTTCCACTGATCTGAATCTTTTTCAGAGACAACATCTTGTATATTTAAGCTTATTTAAGTAAGATAATGCCAAACGATGTTCATTGAAACATTACAACAGATCAGTTGAAAAATGTGACAAAGGAGTTCATAAAGTTAGTGGATTAACTTTTTTATGATAAACTAATTATAAACGGATTCATTTTAAGGTATTTTTAGGAAGTGTTTTTGTTTTTTCCTTTTTATGGTGTCATGGTATTGTTTCACCACTAGGGGGAGGCAACGCTACGCAACCCGAACACCAAACCGCTTCAAAGTTACCAGGCATGATGGGAAAGCCACGTGAAAGCCAAATTGGACCTTGATTACCTACTCTTTTGTGTTAGACGTTAAAAAAACACATAGTACTAATCTGAATGCAACTGAATGAGCAAAGCTTCAAACCCAGCTTTATGTAACAGATGTCAGCTGGTTGAATAGATAATGGATCAGTAATGTGTTTGACCTGACTACAGATGAGCGCTGTTCCTCTGTCTGCTCAGCGTCTCAGTCTGATTCTGTCTCTCCAGTCTGTTGCTCAGGCCGCACACATTTATTTATTTATTTATTTTACATTTCAGAGAGAGCAGCACCACTGAGCCAGAGAAAACTACCGAGGTATCAAGAGGCTTTGCTGTAGGCGTGAAACGTGACGTTCGATAGAAAAAGAAGATTTTCAGATTGATACTTGGGGCTGATGTCAGATCAGAATTTGCTGAGTATGTTGTCCAACTCAAAATACACAGATCACATTGTGACTGATTTAAACTCTGCTGACTTGATTAAAATACTGGAGTCCAAGGACATTTACTGAGGTCTGACAGTGTTAGAATAAACCGAAGTTACACTTCCTGTCCTCTAGAGGGAGCTCATGACACAGTTAGCACAACTGCTGTGGCTGAATTGCTATCGCTAACACATAATAATGTGTGTGTTTATGATGTGTGTTCTTTAAATATCTAATAGTGCACTCGACCAATTTTAATGAAATATTTCAAAAAGTGATCTATAACTGATAAACATATAGTCAACTCCATTCAAACATAACCCTTACATTAGCAAACTAAAACATAGTCAGTTTTAAATTTTAGTTTAAAACTTTTGGAGGTAACCCTCATTGTCTGTTATCAATATGAACCACTGAGGATGTTTTTTCATCAAACTTTTAGAACATAATCATTAAATATACAACTGAGTTGACCCAATTCAAGATGGCTGCCACAGCTAAGCAACCTTAGAAAACACGTGTTTCTCAAGGAACCTTGCTTACCGAGGCACTGCGTTGGTAGAGGAGGCGTCTTGCTTACGATGACACTGGAACAGACTTCGCTCACGCGCACTGTTTACGTCCCGCCCATCGCCCATGGAGCTAGAAATGTTAATAAAAATAAAATAAAATAAATGTGCAAGGGAGTTAATACCTTCTAACCACTGACGCTTCAACTACAAAGCAACTAACCAACCTTATAACTGCTTTGGATTTAAAAAAAAAACATTTTAAATATGAATATAAGCCCAATAGCAACAATCAGTTAACTTACATTCAAACAGGAAATTTGCCTTTGAATTAGCTGCTGCCGACTCCTCATCCGCCATTTTTTGAAAATACCGCGATGTATTCTGGGAAATTCGTGACCGAGGGAAGGCATCAAGGCACGTCCCACGTATCCTTGGTATGTTAGCTAAACAGCGTGCCAACTGAGTACAGATGCCTCGGTAGTGCGGCTGTGGCTCAGTGGTTAGCACAGTCGTCTTCCAATTGGAAGGTTGGTGGATCAATCCTTCCACCACCACCACATGTTGAAGACACTAAACCCCATGTTGCCCCTGATGTGTGAGTGTTAGCCCCTACCCTCTCCCCCCGGTCTACATATCGGGTTGTGTGAATGGCTAAATGTAGAACTTGTAGTGTTAAATGACTACACAAATACAGGACATTTACCATTTAGTGCATAAACGTTGAAACGCGTCTTGGTTCCAATGACGTATCTCCTAGGCAACCAGGGCAGGACCAAGGCTTTAAGGCAAGGTTCCTTGACATTGAGAAACACCAAATGGCTCTAATAGTGTGTTCCAATCATTCTTGGAAGTTCCGACCCAGAAATGACGTGAAGATCTCGTTTTGCATTCCAGCTGAACCATCTTGGAAAAAATGGACACTACCAGCAAAGCTGCGTGTTGTTGTTCTATTTCAGTACAAAGAACTTATAACCAAGTATTCTTTGCACTTACAGTAAAAACTATAAACACCAGTCAATTTTGGCATCAACATTTGCAAGTTTTCATATTTATTTTCATATTTGCAACAATGTAATTATCGGTAACAACAATACCAACTACTCGGTGCTACTTTCATAGCAAAAAGAATGAAAACAGAACATATGAGGAAAAAATAAAGCTGACAAGTACTACAGGTAGTATTGGCTGCAGCCATCTTTAAATGTGGGATCTCAAGGTCCTCTGAAACTTACGAGCTCACAGCTCGGAAAAAAGAGTTCATTGCATCATTTCCGGCTAACTTATCTCGGAATTCCGAGTTCCAAGGACGACTGGAACGCACCGTAACTCCGTCAGTTTTCCAGACACTGAACTGAATTTGATGGTGTAATTACCAAGAGTCAATCTAAACAATCAGAGGAATGTATATTACACGAGGTTGCTACTTCAAAATTTGGTATTATAGTTGGAATCAATCCTCCGTTAGCAAAATATCTCATGAACCACAGCACTGATTTTAATGAAACTCTCAGGAAGTCTTCCCTGCATGCACATCTACAAGATTTACTTTCCGGAGTTAATCCAAAATTATAGATACTGTGCTAAAATGTGTTTGTAGTAACTGAAAGTCATGACACACATCCTGAGTACTAACATATTACAAGAGAAAATGTGAAAGAAAAAAACATTTGACCAAAACAGCAATAAGTCCATCATCAGATTTAAACTCTGGTATAAAGGTGGCGGATGATGTGCGTCCTTTCAAAGCATTTTGGGCCTTTGATTCAGTTTCGGGTAGATCCTGTTACTGTCTGATGATCTCTACTGTTCTGGGTGTGTATGCTCAGGGTTACATTTCATTCCCTCCGTCTGTAATCTGATTACTTTCAATGCTGCACTCCCTCACACGGTTTTTGTAAACCGTGTTGTATTGTGTCCAGATGCTGTTAAATCATAACCATATGCTGCTCGCTCAGATTTCCAAGTGGGCAACACTCACTTAAACACAACACACACACACACACACACACACAGACAGACATAAATGAGCCTTCGCTGCAAATTTCCACAACGTGAGCACCAAAAACACACTCATTCGAGGGGTCAGCACTAAACGTGAGTGGTCATGTTTTTACAGTATAAACAACAGTTTGGATGGACTGTCGTTATGAAGCTGGTTGGCTGGAGGATTTGGGGGCGCCACACGGGAACAGAAGTAGCGTGCGGTGCTTTAATCTTTTATTCCTGCTGTACAAGGAAACACATTTATACAACTTTTCATTTAAGTGCAAAATATTTCATCAGCACGGCTCTGCCCACATGTGGTGTCTGTTTATTTGAATGTTGGCCTTTTATTGCTCACTTGCTTTGTAAACTTTTGTGAAAAAAAAAAGCTCATTCAGGTTTGCAAACTATAATTACATGTAGAAAGAAAAGAGACATCTAGTTGAGATAAACAGCAAAAACCACAAAACAAATATAAAGACCGAACTTTACTGTAATCATGAAAAACACAGCAAACAGATGAAATGGAGGGATTTATTGCAGTAAAACTCAAAACAACGTCTTTGATGTTGCTTTGTAGTTTCTCCAAATCTCTGAGAGTTCAACAGTTTGAATAAAAAAAAGAAAAATCCTCTTTTAAAAGCGCGGTGGTCAGCATGAAACAAGGCGGTTTCTCAGTGATGATGTGGCTTTTGGTGGACACGCTTTTTCCTTCTTGTTTTCAAACCAGAGGCTGCTGAGGATTTATTCTTGCGGAGCTCTGCAGCGTGGAGGAGTTGGGCTGAGTTAGGACGCAAAGGTGAGGCCTTTGTGAGAGGTGAAGCACAACACCGAGGAGTAAACTCATCAATCTCAGCTCGCCGCGACACGTTCACACGGGCAATCAATCACACTCATCAGGAACATCTCAAACAACAGTTGCTCGCCACTTCTGATCATGGCCTTTTCGTGAACTTTTCTCCACTTTCAGACACACAAACACACACAATCCTTTCAACATGACGCCTCACTACCTTTTTGCTCTGGAGGAATTTGATAGTTTTCTCCCTCTTTTTTTAATTCCCTGCCAACACAGCGTCCCTTGATGCGTACGGATAAAGTTTCAGAATACGGGGGTATTTCACATAAAAGGGGAAGATCACACTCTTTTCATTTTTCCATAAAAGGCCGGGAACACAGCTTTAGAGAGCAGAAAACAAAAGGCTGCCACAGGGATGATGGACGGCTGCTGAAAGCTAAGACGAAGCAGGAACCTGCCAACACCTTTGGAGGGGATGTTTGCACGTCCTGCAGGTGTTAATGTCCATATTCACATTCTACCTCCAACAACTCCATTAACCTTTTCATCTGTTCTTGGTGAGAGAAAAGTAGTTTTTTTTAAAAAGCAGAAATAAATAAATGGCTATAATGTTGTTGACGTTAAAGAGATATACATTTGTTTTTACTTTCTTTCTGAATTCACCTTTCACTGGCCCCTCCCCCACAACGGCCATTGTCCAATCACACATTATACCAAGCAGGTTCGACAAACATTGACTCCAAGCAACATGGTGAAGCGGTGGCCGCCCACAGTGTTTGTAAATCGGACACTGGATAACCCGAGTGAGGAGTTGTGTTCTTTCCATTCCCAAAGTCGAAAAAACGTGAGCGGTGCCTACGATGGATAAAACGGTGTGGATGGGCACCCACTCCCAGTTAAATGTGTCAAACATTACGAATAATAAATACGTCTGTTCAAAGGTAAAGCTAACAGCTAAGTAGTTACTGTGTTATGTATCTAGAGGCAAGAACACAAATTGGACTAAAGTTATGATTACCATATTGCCAGAATGTTGACCCACTCTCTAAGCTAAGTTTAACGAGCCTATTAGCTTTAGCTATGTTAGCTAATGCTAGCTACATTAGCTGCTGTTGTGTTGGGTCTTTGAGCTCCCCCACTTTATTTTTCAACAGTTTACAACAAAGTCAAACATAGCGCCCAAACAAGCAACTTTAAATAATATTTTTATCTTTCATGTAGCATTTTATGAACGGAAAACCTATCTCTGAGTTTCCCTGAGTATTAGCATTAGCCTCGATAGTATTCGTGTCTCCTTCATTGCGTATGTTTTTATATTTATATATTTAATATATATCCCTCCTCTGCATACTATAACACCTTTTGCCTCGAACTGAAGGATATCGGGGAGCTCCAAAAAAGGTTGCACTGTTCGTGTTTGAACATTTATTTGTCCGACATAGCAACAGTAACTATGGGGGCGGGGCTCTGCGAAAGGTCAGCTGTTTGGACATAACCTTTAACCTTTCCCAGATTGATGAGCAGTGAATTCTCTGAGGTAATTTGCTTTGTCCTGTCTCGTTAACGAGCACCTGTATGCTCCAGACCAGAACAATCAAACCCTGATGATCAGTTCATTAACAGCTGAATCTTTCCCTCGTGTTGAAACAGCTGTTGTTTAGACTTTGTTTTTATTCAACCTGATTATTTTCATTTTCTCCTGATATGTAAAGCCTAAAAATTAATGGACACCCCGCCNCACACACACACACACAAGACTGAATGCTCATTTTAAATGGAATGATATTGTGTTGCAGCAACCAACACTGCATGTATTTTGGGGAGTCAGGTGAGAATTTCACTGTATTTTTATTTATTAAACATGTTCATATTTCAGGTTATGTAAGGTTTCACCCACTCAACGGGTTTTTGTTGTACTTTTTGTAGTTGTTGTTGTTACATAACTTGGCAAATGTTTTTAGGGTTTGACAGAAAAGTTTAGCCAGAATTTCTCGAGTATTAACGGGTCCTTCACAGATGTGCACATTAATCAAGCCTTGTGTTGATGCAACCGTACAGTCGGGTCGTTGATGAACTCATGGAGTCATTTAGAGTAATCGGTCACTCCTGGGAAGCTTCACCACTGTTCCATGTTTTTTCCATTTGTGGATAATGTCTCTCTTTGTGGTTCCCTGCAGTCCCAGAGCCTTGGAAATGTCTTTGTTACACTTTCCAGACTGATAGATGTCAGAGACTTTGCCTCTCATCTGTTCTTGAATAGACGGCAATTAATTTTTTTTTAACATAGATTCAAGTTGGATTAGATCATCATTTAAAAACAGTAATTTTTATTTACTCAGGTTATCTACATCTGAGATTAAATTTGTTTAATGAACCAAAAGAATGAAAAAACAAAACACAACTAGAAAATCACTCGTAGAGCTCAGACCTCCACCAGGCACCTCAAATCCCCCTATATTCTGATTTACACCAAACATACCAGTCTTACCTTTGTTGTATTGACATGATCAGATTCGTTGGCCATGAAAACATCATTAGCTATTGGATTGACATTGATCTTATTATTAGTTCAGTATTTATTGGTGGTTTTCTTCTGGATGGAGCTCCAGAGCTTCTAAAGGAACATAAAAATCTGATTCCACAGTGTCTCGACTATCTTTTGGTGTTTGTTGCAGGTTTATACCATCATTTGTTCTTGCTGCAGTGATAAAAAACCTGTAGGTTCCCTATTTTTTGAGTAATCTTGCAAACAGACAGACAAACTAACAAACGCTGGTGAAAACATATACCTTCAAACACTATAAGGGCACAAATAGTTTTTGGCAGCCCTGTAAATCCTGTGAAAATGAGCTCAGATCCAGAGAAGACAGCAGTATTTTAAATCTTTTATATGTTTTTTTTTTATGAATGAGTTTGAACTTACACACAGTTCTAGCTGTGTTCATACAGAGTTACATATTTTATGTGTTCGTGATTCCATGTAGTTTTTTTTCGTTTTTCTCTTCTCAGACTCATGTCTGTTTTTAATGCATTACCGCTCTGTGGCCTGAGGTCAGAGAGTATTGGATTTCGCAATTTTCTATAGCATACAGACAGGAAAAAGTAAATGCACCTTTTTTTCCACAATCTGAGCCTGAACATATCAGGATACGGTTATAAATAATGGTGATATGTTCCTTTGCCAGATCCTAAAAACAAAGTCAATACAAGTCCTGACTTATTACACAGTGACTTTATCTATTTAACAAAAACTAAACTGAAAGGAAGGAGTGTGTGAAAAACCAACACCTGCTGCTAAGTAGCAGCCAGGTGTTGGTAATCATGTGCGTGAAGAACTGATCAACAAGCGTGAACACCTCAATAAAAGCAGGAGTTTTGACAGTTTGCTGGTCTGGAATCGATTGTTACTGCCTTTTAGAGTGGGAAGTCCATCCTTCTGCAATTAGAAGCTTATAGAATTAGACGTGTGTAACAGATTTGATGTTCCTTCAAAAGTATCTGGAGCTCAATTCAGAAGAAAACCATCAATAACTATTGAACTAATAATGAGATCAATATCAATCCAGTTTTTTTTTTAGATGTTTTCATGATCAAATAATCTGATGTTGATACAACAAAGAGACGACTGTTGTTTTTAGTGTAAATCACAATATGAGAGGTTCTTGGTGGAGGTCTGAGCTCTGAGGGATTTTCTAGTTAAAGCATCATCATAAAAGAAAACTGCGAAGAACCCGACGTCTTCGTCTCGGACTCTTAACTTGTAAAATGGTTACATGGAGCAACAGGTCCGACTTGTTTGGAAGGATCATCAGCAGAAAGCTTCTTCTCTCAAAATAGATCTTGGAGACATCTTTGGTTTCCAAAGCTGCATGAGTACAAACCACTAAACTTCTGGAGGAATGACCTTCAGACAAATCAAACCAAAGTGAGGATTTGGGGCTATAATGCACAGTGCTATATTTAGCAGAAACCAAACACAGGAAGTCATCACAAACAGCCCCGTATCAACTGTCAGCACTGCGGTGGAGGGCTGTTGATTTGGACCACAGGACTCATCTGCACACTGAAATATTCTGGAGTTAAGCTATGAGTCTGACATCTGGATCCTGGCCAGAACTGGTTCATGATCTTAAACACGTTATTAACACTAATGATGATAGCAGGACATTTTAAAGAGGAGGTGCAGCAAAGCCAAAGTTCAGACTTAAACATGATTTGTGGGACCTAAAGAAAGCGTTGCACAAACAAACGCCTGCTCAGGTTCATAACCTGAAGCGATGCCGTGAAGAAAGATGGTCGAAAATTCCTCCATGATGATGTCAGACGCTGATAAGGTCACTCAGTTATTGCTGTTAAAAGTGGTTCTACACGCTGCTGAATCAAGTAATACACTGCTCCATGGTTTTAAACAATATGTCTGCTTTTTAGGACTTTTTTAGTATTAAAAAAAAAGGACTCAAACTTTTCTTAAATTGTGATCCAGAAATATTTAGCTTAACTTTGGTTTAACTGAAATCAAAGAACTGATGCAACAGCCTGGAAGAAGATCATTTAAAACTATTTGAACACTTGGACAGCAGGGGCCTGTTGACAATGATTAAATTGGCTGCGTAATTCAAAGAATACTCGACTGTTTCCACATTAAACTGTACTGCAGCATCAAAGTAGTATTCAACTCTTAAATCTTTTATTTGACCAGGTGGGTCAGCAGTGAAACAATTCATGTTTAGAAATAAAATAAAATAAAAGCTCCTGCAGAGTCAACAGACGTGCTGCGGAGCGGCGCGGAGTGAAACGCTTCCCGGTGATCAGATTTAATATGAAACAGAGCGGAAGCCCTCTGCTGAGCGGCGCGCCACCCATCTTTCAGCACAATCACACAAGTGAAAAATAATCTTAGAAGGGCTGTTTGGTGGATTTGCTCTGAAATACTGGGCCATTTTGATCCAACTTGTCTCTGAGTCATTTTAGGGAAGGAAAACCTGGCCGACATCTCCAAACTGCATTTCTATCTTCAAGCAGAGAATCAAAGAAACGCTGAACTTTGTTTAAAAAAAGAAGATAAAGTTGGTTTCAAACGAGAGCAGACTTTTCATCATCGGGAAGAGGTTTTCTGGGAGGGACGAAGGGGGGGGAGGGGTCGGTTTGAAACTAATTTGAGTGACGTGCTGTTTGACCACACTGAAAAAAAAAAAAAAAAAAGAATCTGGATGTTTGAGGGAGAACCATCACCGAGAAGAGTGAGACACTGTAATCATTCCAATATGGTGATGCAGAGTTGGGGGGGGGGAGCTGGAAGGAGAAAGATCGACAGAATGTGAACAATAAACCCACAGTTTGAACACTTAACGTCGCCGCAGCGACACAAATCGGATGCAGGAGCTTGTTGTTTACTGCTCCAGATGGGGTGGAAACTATTTCAGTTTATCTTCCTCCCATGCACCCCCCCCCCCTTCATGCTTTTAAACCCACATGTACCTGTCCCTCTGGTTAACCCCCACCTATCACAGCCATCACACACACACAACCTCTCCACACTTCACTGCACACAGGAATGTGTGGGGAATGACAGAAACCAGCAAAAAAAAAAAGATTGGCCTGGTCTGCTCTCCCTAAAAGCAGCCTTTATGAATGGCCATTCACATTCACAGACAAAGCTGAGGCTAGATTTGTACTATACAGAGAGGTCAGAGGTCATTTGAAGCATTGACAGAAGTAGAAACCAGAGACGAAGGCCTGCCGGTGTCCTCCGAACACAGATCTGCTCCAACATGGAGATTCGTTTGCACCAAAATACAAAAAAAACAAGCGCTTCCAGTAACAGTTACTCATCATTATCCATCTCCGCTTACGCAAGTCAGTAGTTTAAAGGCCACATGGGAGTAAAAGAATAAGAAAAATGATTCCAAAACAAGGAAATAATCAAAGCGCATTAATCAATGAAACATGTTTCACAACCCTCTCAGATTAATGTGGTAGCTTTAAAAATAAAGGAAGAGAAACAAAGTGTGAGTGTGTGAGAGTTTAAGCTTATGCTGCGCTATAACCTGCGCTCAGCTCCAGGCAGAAGAGAAGAAAAGAACATCTCTTCATGATTAAAAGGGCCGAGGATCAGGAAGGCAAACAGAGAAGAGGACAAGCTCTGAGGCCTCGAGGGGTGAAGGTTTGCTGCAGAAACAGACGAAAGGCTGCAAGAGAGTTAAGCTGGGACATGCACGGGGAGTGAGAGTCAACTCGAAACCTCATTCCTCTCTCGTTTTCTAAATAAATAAAATATGGGACGCAGAGAAAGACAAGAGGCAGATTTGTAACACGAGCCTCAAAGAAAACACAAAGAAACATCCCCGTGGACATTTTTATTCCTATGATCTCAAACAGTTCTGACAAGATTTTATTTACTCCCCTAATCAACAAACCCAAAACAATGAGGAGCCATTTATTTTGTTCATTGTTTACCAGCAGAGGAAGTAGAAGCTGAAGAGCACAGCAGTCCAGACAAACCCAGAAACATCAGTGTGTTTTGACAAAGTAGTTCCTTTATGGTGTGCTGATTTTCTTCGAATTCAGGTCAGAGGTATCATGGGTCACTGGAACAAGCATGTTACCAAACTGGAGACAGGTGAGGCATGGATTTTCACTTCAGGTCCACAGAGACCCACCCACCCCCCTTACCTCCACCCCGTTCACACGATAACAACCCGTTTTTGCGCTTCACTTGATGTGAGACGTTTGTCTGAACCGACTTGACGTTAAGTCTGTGTGACATGTTAATAACCTGAAATATGAGACCTAAATCATTAATACTGATGAATGTTTGTCAGGCAGTGGCATGTTCACACTCTCAGTGTGTCACGGTTCTGGGGTTTGGGTTTTTTCTTTCTGGTCTGTGAGGTTTTTCTCTGTAGTGTTTCACTGGTGGGATTGCTGCAGCTGCTGTGTGGTGTGTGCTGTCTCCACTAATCATCTCTGCAGGGTGTGACAGCTCTCATCAGTGGCTGCAGGTGTGGATCATTACCCAGCTCAGGAGAGCTGGGTATTTAAGCAGAGGAGCAAGAAGAGACAGACGCCAGTTCGTTCCACTCATACTGTGGTACAGATCGGCCAGAGACATTGGAATGACAGTTTTATGTTAGTTGCTACTAACCTGCCTTCTCTCCCTTCCTCTCAGTCCCGCGTCCAGGAGCTTCATCCGGGTCCGACGCCTCTCCGAGGATCCGTACCTCCTGTCCTGGAGAGCAGCCGCTTCCACAGGCTCTCACGCTGGTTTGGGTTTCCCCGGTCCTGCTCTCCGCCCGTCTCTTCCTCACCGGGGCTTTCTAACGTCGCGCGCTCCGCGGCGTTCTCTCTCCCCGGTGCGCTGTCTGTCTCTGGTCTCCTCCGGATCCACACCTCCCCGGTCAGCACGCGGCTGTCACCCCTGCCACAGTCTCAGCTGTGGAGACAGCACCACGTCCCGGGCTTCCTCGCTTTCCCTCGACTCCTGGGGCTCCACCCCCGCTGCAGTGTCTTCGGATCCCACCTCACGCAACTACAGCTTCACCTCACAGTAAGTGTGGTTGCACCTTTCCCGCGCACTGCAGCGGGCTGTACTACTTGTTTCTAACGAGTCTCTCCCCCCAGGATCGAGTCTCTTCCCCGCCTCAGTTCCGGTCCTGTTTTTCATCGTGCACATTCCACTGTTCTGTTCTGTTGTCTCGTGCACTTTTTGATAATAAATTCACTTCCCCTGATT